>APFE031298235.1:0-17504 GCA_000404065.3 Pinus taeda | reverse complement strand
AAATCAATTGGGCCACCTTGTTTTGAACAAAAGGGAGGAAGGCTGGAAGGAAGCTGATAGAAAGCTAGAAGGCCTTGGCCTGAAGACCAGTTTCCTCTGGAAACCCTATGACCCCAATCACTCCATATCATTTAGAAGGGTCAAATATAGGCTCTCTAGTTATGACCATGTAAGTTTGCCTCACATTGAAAAATATGCAAATCAACCAAAATCGAAAAGGGGCACACTGGAGGAACCTGTCACACAAGAAGAACTCAATGAGAGAGCAAGAAGACATCTTCTGAAATTGGCTGACTTGGAACTTCCTGCAAAGGTATTCTCTCTGCCAAAGCCTCAAGTAGGAGCAGCTACCTCATCCTCCACAACACATCAGGAGGCAGTCCAAACTGCAAGCCAAGCTCGCAGCAGAGGCAAGGAGAAAGAGATGGAACAAGAACAGGTACAGCAGGGACAGGCTCAGCAACCCCAACAAGTACAACAGCCACAAAAGGAGCAGCCAGGGCAGGGAGAACAGACAACAGAGGCCCCAATTGCCACACAGCAGTAGCCAACACAAATGGTACCTCCCAGGCAAGATTCAAGGATTGATTCTTTTGTCCTCCAAACCCCACAAAGAGAGGACGTGAATAGGAAAAGAGACAGAGAGACTCCCCTTACTACCTCACCAACTCAAGGGGAGTAGAGGCAAAGGCTAAACCCTTTCTCTGAAGAAGAAATGCCAATAGGGTAGACTTCAGGTACAGGCCTGCCCAGCATGGAGGCCTCAGCCAGCTCCTTCCAACAAGAGCAAGATAGGGCAGCAGGAGGAGAAGTTAGCTCCTCAGGCCAGCAAAGAGAAGGCGAGAAGAGCATCAAGCAGCAATTCAAGGACATTAAAAAGAGAAATGAACCTGTTATCACCTAGAACTGCAGTCACATGTACATAAATGTTGTCCAAAAAAACTTCATTGTCAAAAATGGGTGTCAAATGGTTGTTGTCCTATGTTTGTTACTTAGGGATCATGTTGTAGAAATATATTAATGTAAATCATTTTCAAATACCGTTAGTCATCCTCCATCATGATTGTATAAGGCCTGTCTTATCTTGCTTATGTCACTGGCCCTTTTCGCATTTCCGCAGCGCAGTTTTATTGGCTGATTTGGCAGCGCAATGATGTTTTAGCTTTTTCGCAGCATATCAGTAACCAGCCATTTCGTAGCACATTTTACTAATTTATAACTATCTGTGCTACGAAATCGCGGATGCGGGGATTTTGCAGCACAGAGTCTTGAAATGTCATGTCTGGGGGGATGAGTCATTGTGTCCGTCCGTTTATTGTCAGTTGGCGTCCTTTCCAAGCTTATGAGCCATCATTCCACCAATAGGTTCATAACCATGCACATAAAAATCATTCAAACAGTTTTGTAATGCATGGTCATGTTATGATGTTTGTTAATGATGCATGAACTGACCCGTTTGTATGATAAGACTGTTAAATTGCAGAGGAGCCCGAGTTTCTTCTTTAAAAGAACCTGATTGCAAGCGAGCCTGCTTATCAAAATTTGAATTGCCCATTTGAGCTGAAGCTGGTGGTGTTCTCTGTGCAAAGTATTTCAAAGCGAAATGGAGAGAAAGGGACATCGGTCTGGAAGATGCCAAAGAACAGAACCTGTGGGATTGGATATTGCATTAAGAGTCGAAGGTGTAAGAAAAGCTTTTCAGGATGCTGGTTGCTGGAGATTTTGTGAGAAGCTGCAGGGTGGACATGCTGAGGTAACAAAAGCATTTGCCTTGAATTTTACAGGTTTAAGTTGTAAAGTGTCTATGTTAGAATTCCCAGTATCTCCAGAGGCTATTGCTAATGTGACTGAAATTCCGAGAGGAGGACAGGAGTGGTTTAAAAACTTCAAATTTGATATGAACCCCTGCAAGGAATTCTTGAAGGAGCCTTATGTGAATGAAGATCTTACAAAGGCTGTGCCAAGAAATTATGTGAAAGAACACTATGCACTTCTCCTTACATGTATTCAAAAGTATTTAACATGTGAAGGGAGATATACTAAAGTTTACTCCTATCATTTTAAGTTGCTGCTGCATTTTACAGGCAAAGCATATATAGATATCCCATTCTACTTGTTTCGTAGCCTCAACAAGATGTGTGATAAAATTCAGTTGAAGAAGGATAACTATGAGACATCACTGTTTCATCATGGTTTAGTGAAACTGTTAGTGTTGGATGGTCTACAGAAAATTGGTAGGGATTGGAATTCCTTCATTTTTATGGCTGGCTTTCAGAGTAGGACAGGCCTCACTCCATTGCCTGTTAGGGAAAGAGAAGAGTCAATTGAGGAACTTACTCTTGCTGAGCTTAAAAAGGAGATAACAGATAAGAAGAAGACCAAGACCAAATTGCAGAAATCAGTGAAGCCATTGGTTATCAAAGAGCCACCTCAACCATCATCAAAAGAGAAGGTCAAGCACAAGAAGGATGCACCTGGATCAAGTGGGGCTAAAAAGGTATCAGGAGTGAAGACCAGAAGTCAATTAAGCAAGGAGAAGGGAAAATCAGTAGCTGTTGAGGAAAGTCCAATATCAAAAGCTAGTTTGAGTGATTTGCTCGAGGCTATTGAGTTTGAACAGGTTCAATCAGTGCATATCGAGCCAATGCACATTGACTTAACTCAATCATAACCAGAGAGCACTAAAAAATCAAAGGCTTCGAAGAGGTTAAGGTTTGATGAACCTGGTAAAGAGTTTGTGCTCAAACCACGAAGGCCAGTTACAAGGAAACACATTAAAGAGGCTGAGAAAGTGCATGAAGAAGAGGTATCTGTAAAGATGCCCAGAACAGAAGAAATTAAACAGCCGCCCAAAACAGAGGAAGCAGAGAAAATAAAGAAAAAACCTTTTACAAGAAAACAAGCAAGAGAAGTTGAGAAACAATCCAGAACAAAGGAAGCAAAAGAAGGAAATACTACATCTACAAAGAACCAATGGGAGGCAACCAAAAGAGAAGTGGCTGAGATGGAGAGGGCCGTAGCTGAAATCGCAGCCATGGAAAAGGAGGTTGCAAAATTGAAAGCACAGCTAAATAAATTAGCTGCCAAATGAAATTGCAGATTCTGAGTCAGGTGCTGTTCCAAAGTTTTGCTTAATTTTGCTTAAGTTCATTATTTTTAAGGCATATAAGCACAACTATATAAATTCAAGGCAAATACACTCTGTTTTGGAAAAAACAGCAGTTTCGTAGCACGCTACGAAACTGCTGTAGGTGCTGATTTATGAGGAAAACGAACAGTTTAATGGTAAGGTCAGCAAATTTTTGAAGAAAATGCCTAAGGAACATCAAGGAGACCACATAAGGCTAGCAGAGCCATTCAGATAACGACAAGTGTGCATTCTCCATAAAGGTGCAATATTTTGTCTTAAGTCATAGCTTTAATAAAGCTACTTTATTACAGGTGGTTAGGGTTTGGTTGGAGATGCATACAAGGATTTGGGCTTATACACCTGTTCAATCAACAAGGCTTCCAGCATATTTGGGAATATGGTGATGCTCATTAAATTTGGGGTATCAAAGAGCTGGAAACATATTGCTTAACTTTCGAAGGATAGTGGGAGATAAGAACCGGAAAAACAGGGGTTTGTTCTTATGATCAATGAACCATCAGCACATTCAGCATCCAATGCTAACCTTGTTCCTTACATCCTTATCTCAGCAATCACAGTCAAAACTAAAAGGATACAGCTGTCAAAGATCAAGAAAGGAATCATGTACGAGGAGAATAGAATTAGAGTTTAAGTTTGATTAGGACTCTTTGTAATTACAGCTCAATACTTAGTGTATTTAATGAGTCTGTTAAAAATAGATAGGGGTAGTTAATGACAGTCATCGAACTCCCCTCATGCTGGAGGAGGAGGCTCAAAGTAGTTAAGAATGTTTTTGTATATATAGATGAAACTCTGATGTAATGAGGGTTGGATGTTTATGAAAAAATAGAGTTTTATTGGCCTATGTAAAAGACTTTTTACAGTAATAGAAAGGACTACTTTTTCTTCTCAAGATTCATACTTTGTTCAAATTCTCAAGATGTATGTGGTTTTGTCTTATCCTTTATATTTTACAGCTCTATAGATATACAATTACTCTGAATTCACCTAGTGCTCAGATTTCCTGTGTATATTTATGAGTTGAGGTTCTTTTGAGAGATGTTTTGAGTGTTTAAACATTACATGCCTTGACTTCCATGAATGAGTAGTTTTATGGTTTACTGAAATGGTGTTTGACTCCATGAGCCCAATGGAATAAATCTTATGTTGTCTGTCCAACTAGCATGTTTATTAAGTTTTCATTTCAAGAGTTAGCCCTCTTTGTGTTAATGATAAATCAATAGTTTATTTTGAGAGAGCCCTCTCAGGTTAGGGAGGCTAATCCTTAGCCAAGAGTCTGGTCTGAAAAAGTTACATAGAGTCTAACTGATTAGCAGCCATCAGTATTGATTTTGTGATAACATAACCCTTGAGGCTGCAGTTATATAATCATTTATTGAAAATGGCCCCCAAAAACCAGCAAAGACTCATGTCTGCATATGATGCACATGAGGGTAAAATTATTATGAGCCATTTTACACCAGCAGTGCAGCAACCACAGTCAGCTACCGATTATATCAGGACCAACCTTGAGGTCCTGCCCAAGGACATCCACCCAATGGATCAAATCGAACTACACAAATACACCCTCGGCTCTAATAATAGTTGTTAGAAATTAATTAACGAAGAAATGAAAACACATACAATATTGCTAGAAAACAAAAACATAAAACAAGAGAGACATAGATACACATGGTTCACCCAATTTGGGCCATGTCCACAGAGAAAAAATCATTCCTTCCTTTTATATTATCTAGCAAAATTAAGAGATACAACCTACAACAGATCAATTGTAATTTCCTCTTTTCTCTTAAACAGTCTCCTCTCTCTTTCTCGCTCAGAATAATAATACACAACCACAATATAATTCCCTCATATAAAGCGAGGGTTGCCTTCAAGGGAAAAAAACCGTAAATTAACATAACTTCTACCATTAGAACATTCGCCTAATGAACGACCTAGATTGGCTACGAAATTACAATATTTTACAAGGCAATTTTTCATTTATTTTTAGTTTTAGGGGAACTAGCCTTGAACCCTCGTAAGGGGCCTACTAGCTCCTAAAAACCCAGTCAGTGGGGATAAACCCCCCCCTGTACTCGCGCAAGGAGGACAAGTTCCCCCCGCGTGGAGGGGTGTACACTCTTCCTGGGGTATACACATGGCTTAAACAAGACCTCTGAATCAGGAAGATAATCAACCTCCACACTCAACAGTAATAGAAATAAAAATTGATTTTACCCTTCGATTAATGATATTGAATGTCTTATTAGTCATAACTATGGACACATTGCAACCAACTACAAAAGCAGATTGTTCAGATCCCAAGCAAATAGTTATTCTTCAGGAATATCATTAGCTCTGAGGTACTCAAGTTTCTTTCAAGGGTATTGTTTTTCATGCAATGTATTTGGTCACAAAGTTATTAATTGCAATAGGAAGAATATGAAGCATAAATATTATGATTCTCTTTCTCCATTCTCTAGTCATGTAAGGTGTTTTACTAGTAAGAAATATGGAAATGTAGCAAAAGAATGTAGGAACAAGAAAATGAATTTATACAAACAACAATGAGACTCCATGCAAAGCAAGCAACCAGATAAGAATGTTGGTATTAGAAGACCTTAAAAGGATGAACACACTAACACTACTCATATTAAAAAAAAACAAAAAAACAAGTAATGTATGGTCTTTCTCTGTGTGCATATGAAGAAGAAGATCAATGGCACATAGATAGCGAATTGTCTCATCACATGTATGGAAAAAAGAGAAAATTTATCTCTCTTAAGAAACACAAGAATGGTAAGATTATTCTTGGAAAATGGTTCATCTGCAAAGGTACTCATAATGGGTAATGTTGATCTTGCTGTTAAAAATAGAGAAGAAGCCAATGTATTATTGGTTTAAGAGATAAATAAAAACATTCTAAGTGTAGGCATAATAGTTGATAAAGGGAATGTATTCATATTTACATCAACTTGATGCAAGATTAGAGAAGAAGACACTGGAGAAGTTATAGAAAAATGATTCAGAAATGCAAAAAAATTATATGTACTAAAGAAGAATCCAAGCATAAATAAGACGTCTAGCTGCTCTTCTTCAGATTCAGAGTAAAGAAAATAGTCCCCACTGGAGTCTATTATGTCCAATACTTATTTCTGAAAGGACTCTGGAAGTGAATATGGATAAAATATCCACAACATCTATGGTGCATGATCTCAGGGGGAGCCTTGCATTGATATGATTTCATATGTTGTGATGATTTATGCTACTAATACTACATCGGGATGTACATGATAAGATATGGCAGGGTTAGGGGGAGCATCAATTATGATTCCAACCACTCATTGTTGGCATTATGGGTGTGATTCTTGATTATTGGTGATTAGCATAGGTTCAGGGGAGCATCTCTTGTTAGTTCTTCTTATCTTACTTATGGTTATTGATGTTGTGATCATTCTTCTTATATTGATACATTGTTTTCTATCGAAAGAGAAAACTATTGAAATTGATGATTGATTATTGTTGTTGATTGGCGTTCTTGCATATCTTAATGGTGATTGGAAAATGGGTCACTACTATTGATGTTGATATATATTATACTTCATGTACATGGTTATTTCAGAATTGCATATCATGGTTGATGATTAGTTGATGTACTACTTCACCTGTGCTGCTTCACATGCTATTGTTGATGGATATCATGATGATAATACTACTTGTTGATGAATTCCCTGGTGTTTCTATACTCCTAGAGAGCATGTTTGGTACCCAATGGAGAAAAATCAACGAAACATAAGCATCACTTCGCTGCCAACATGCATGTTGAGTAACTCAACGAAGTTACTTGCTTCACCTCTCTGCATAGGAAGCCTTTCTTTTATTTTTTTCTTTATTTAGTTACTAATAGAATGTGCAAAGGCACTTATTTATTTTGAAGGTGGAAGAGGTATCCCACCTTATTTAATTTTGCAAGAAACGTTGTTCCTTGCTTAGGGGAATTGAAAGATAATGAAGGTAATATGCTCCTTTTAAGTTCTCCTTTCCCTTATCTACTTGGTTGAGATGACATGTTAAAACACCATCTGATACAAACCTAAGTCAAGAATGAATATCTTAATAAAGATATGGTCTTTGTAGTTTTCCCAAATGTTTACTATCTAGAACAAATAATATTTTCCATTCATACATCATCGACTTTAAAATACATGTAAACCCAAATAGAGAAGAGGTAACATATTAGCCAAGAATTTTTCGTCATCACAATTTCCTTTCTAAGCTTTTCCACATTGTCTTTTGAGCCAAAAGGAACATCATTCATGCAAAGTCTTATTAAACAAACACAAAATAAAAGACCTAACAAAACAAGGAAACAATATCAAAAGAACCAAGAATATGCAAAACTAAAATGTTAAGAAATATTCAAAATGAAAGCAAGAAAAGAAAGCAGAGACTAACTGGAGAGAAAAATAAGGGGGTATGCAATGCAAAGGAAACTAAGATGCAATTAGACCTACTCCTAACATAATGGGCTAGAAGATCATAGCTAAGTATAATGGAATTTCCAATGTATCCATCATAGTTTCTCCCGACCTGTAATAAAAAAGATGAAAACAATTAAAAGAAATATAAAACAACGTGTAAAAGAAAAGATAACAACTTGAAAAGCTTACAAAATGAACTGAAGGTCTTGCTTACTAACAAAAGGATGTGCCATTTCAACTGGTTTGAATGAGTCTCAAACTTTACCTTGTTGATTGAAATGTTGATCTGTTGTCATTGCTACAACATCCTCCAAAATTTTGGCCTACACTTAATTTTGGAGCCTTCCTTGGTCTTGTACATTGTTGTCGCAAAATTTGAAACTCATTTCATGTGTTTTCTTGAGGAGTTTTTGCCCCTTTTACAAGATAAGAAAAATGTCATATTTTCGCATGTTAGTTCTCGTATCATGTATATAAGCCTATTCTGGTGGTTTCAAGAGGCCATATTTGTGTAAATGAGTTGTTCTAAGCTTATAAACATCTACCACACTCATTTCCAAAGTTTTAAGCATTGTCACACAAGTTTCGTCATGGTCGTCGCAAAGTGTATCTTAAGTGTCACACTTGTCGTAAGTTGTCACATGGAGGGAAATGTACTTTCATGTGTCTTGGATGATCTATGTTGTTGTGTTGTCAATTTGTCTAAGTGTGTGATCATAGTAGAAGTCTTGTCAATTTTCACATCAGTCTCACCCATCCCACACTTAGTCATTTTCTGAAAAGCTTCCCGACCAAGAAACCTAGCTTCACTTGACCTCCCTGAAATATGCACTGCGCAATCACAGTCCTTTAGCTGTGACCTTGCCTCTTTGCACTACTCAAAGCTTAGTTCCTTCCTCCTAAGACTGTTGCACTATGAAGTTTCAATGCTCAAACCCCGACCTTTGGCTCCCAGAATTGCACAATTCCTTCTCCTAACCTGGCCTTAACTATGCATTGAATAATCTCTAGCCTCAAGCTCATCCTTGAGCTCCTGAACTGCACAACTATGCAATGGACCAACCTCCCTTGTCTCCTAAAACTATGCAATGTGCTCACCCAATGCTCATCCCCTCAGTCTGTTACACTGATCTCTAGATTTGTGTGGTTTGCTCCATCATCATATCCTGAACCATGGACTGTGTAGTCTCGAGGCTCAAGGATCCCATTGACTACTTGAACTACACAACTACACAATCACTTAGCTCTTTTCCCAACCTTCCATCTAGTTCCAGCTAAGTCAATGGATCAATATGCAAAATCTTAGACTAGGGGGTTTTTGAACTGATGTCATCTCGTCATGAGTGAATTGCAGAAACATATACATTATCATGCCATGGCGGGATGATGAAGAAGGAGATGAAGGAGCACAACATGATGACAGACATTCTTGTAGCTAAGTATGCAATTTTATCAATCAAGAGAAATACAATGGACAATAGTTTGTGATCATGACTTGAGATCATTGAAGATCCCTTATCACCAAGCCATGCGAAGGTGAAAAGAAAAGTATTCTCAAGTAAACCTGTAGCACACAATAGCAGCAATGGCTTGACATTTTCACATTATCAAGTATTTTATGTAAGCAATGTCATGTCATGAGTTGTCACATGCCACACCGTTGTGGTTAATGATGTAAATTATGTTTCAAAAATGTATTGTAAAGTGAAATTCCAAAGGACATGTATGGAATATGAAGAGTCATGTAAATTTGAAAATTCAAAGGAAGTCAAACAATCATGAGGTTAGATGAAGAGTCATAAATAAGGTGAAGCATCACTTCCTCATTTCTATATATACATCCTCATTGTAAGAGCAAGGGACTTTTTTCTTTTTCACCTTGGTTCCTCCTGCAAGGCATTAGAGAGATACACTAGTTATTTTGAGGAGCAAGGAGTGGCTCCAATGCTACACTATTGGAGCTAGTAATGTTCATTGTATACATGTGTCTTGGAACTTTTACTTAATAACATAATCCTTCATGGCCGACACATTCTTCATGCATGGATTATGAATATTTGTAAGACTATTTTGTGGATGTTTGTTTTCATCTATGCTAAATTAGTTGAACTATTTCAGTTATTTTAGCACTTATCTTAGTGAGAATGTGTTGTAATGGTTGTTATTTCTATTCCATCCTTGTGGAATATTCTGCATGATGCTAGATAGATCTTTCTCATTGATTATTTGTAATGACCATCACATCTTTTGTGGACTATTCTGTTGGATGTTAGACATATCCCTTTTGTTTGCGTGTGTCTCTTCTTGGGTGGTACTATTACCTCTCTCTTAGAGGCTCACTTTACTCCTTCCCTCCGTAATAGAATAACTTTGACACACCTACAAACGAACACTCACTAGACACACCTCCTTTCTTTCTGAAGGCACCACACATTCCTCTCTTGCTAATAGTTAGAGCCAAGGAAAATCTATAAGAATACATGGGGATTGGATCGATATTCCAGATGGGGCTCCTACTTCAAATGCTGTGAGGTCTAACTGGGACTTCACATCGAGGAGACCCCTTGGTTGATGTATTTCCAACACCATCAACATGATCATACAAACCTTGAAGGTTGCTTGTGAATGTACATTCATTTGTCTTATCATTTTTTACAAACATTAAGATAGTTCATAACTTATTGTTAACATAGGAGCTTGCTAAGTAAGATTTCTCTAACCACTCATTGATTGGATCTTGATATTCAAAACAACCAATTTGAAAACCCCGAGACTCATGAAAGGATAAATTTTTAGTAAACACATTTGAATCGCAAAGAGAATCTCCGGTATTATGATCAGATTGGTTGATTAGCATATAAAGTTTTTGATTCTCATGTGTCAACTTGAATATAATATCCATATCTGCACAAGGGTTTTGATTCGCCGAATAATCCAAAGATTTGAAAACACTCAAGAAGAGATATTTTTCCAGGAAGATGATTAACTTCATGATATACACAAAAGGGATAAGAAGATACTCGATCTCAGAAGAGTTTAACGGAGAGAAATCCTCCAATCCAAAATTACCTTTATCATGATAATCAGAATGACATGTTTCAAAGCTATAAGGATCTATGAAAGATGTGTTCTGCTTTATCTGATCAGAAAGTTTGAGGATTAAGAAGATTGACTTAGAAACATTGAAAGTCCTTTAAGAAACTTAAACACAGTGGATGAATGTTAAGGGAAGAATTATGCATGAAAATCCAGATCCAACTTAGTTTGGAGATCTCAACAGGATTATGAGAACCTGACATAACCATCAACAGGGTTGAAGTGTATCGACTTCCTGACAGGTCCCTAAACTTTCTAATGGTTGGTCATTGAATTTTGGTGGCTTGAAAATATCGGCATGTAGACATGCACCACTTCCGTCAGATGTATCAATGAAAACATTGTTAGTGCCACTAGTTTGATTAGATTTAAGATTAGGCATATTAGGCTCTTGATGGATAAACAATTTAAATGCATTAATCAAAAAACTCCCTTGATCATATAGGGTTGGAACATCTTCCTCTTGACTTATGAAACATTTACAGTTGAACAGATCATGAATGATAGATTCAAACTCGTCATCCTCTAATTATAGGATCACACCATCATGTACCTGATTGCAACCACGATCAACTAGATCACGGTCTAAAGGATTTAGAGGGGCTGCTGGTATGAAAAACTTATCAAACATATATGGGTACAATAAGTAGTGTTCTAGAGGTGAGGAAGGATGAAAATACTCAGGAGCAGTTGTAACTAAATCATATTGAACTTGTAAGAAAAATGAATCAATATCATTTTCATCACTATAATGGTCAAAGACAGGCACACCAATGTCACATTTAGATTGACCAGGATATATCAAAGATTCAAAAACTTGACAATTTACTTCTTCATACTTAGCATCTGAAGATGTATGGATTAGAGGAATTTGAGGATCATTCTAGGTTAAAAGAGTGTTCAACTCATAATTATGGATTGTTTACTATGAGAAGCAGGTTTTGAATTGATACCTTGCAAATCCAATTCCTCAGAAGAAGGAAATATGTCATCTGATGTACTTGGGAACTAATCAGGTGCTCAAAATTATGCTCAAAAATCAAATTTGTCAAAATGGTGTGGAACCTAAATGACCGTGTAGTGTTCATCATCATGAATCTGGTGCAACTCGTTTCATGTGAAACAAACACCGTATGTTCCCAGAAGCGCGATCCATTAACTTTTTCAAACAGGTAAAAAAATGACAGAGGAAATGACATGGCAGAGTCTTTAGCGAATGGGGAAGCGCCAAGTGGAAGGCTTCCATTGGCCTTGTGTTTGGTCAATTTAGTGTGATCTAAATTGCTATTTATATTGTCAACCCAGGGTTCGTAGACCGACGAAGTGAGGTGTACTATATGTACTTAGATAACCATTTTCTTAAGTTTTTGTCGGTTTAAGCTTTTTAGTTTGTTTTTGAATTTTATTCTTTTCTTACTGTGTGGTGATGAAAGTGAAGTGTGAAGTGTGTGGAGTGTGAATGGTTATGATTACTATGCTTGAAAATTGCTCAAAAGAAAGCTTTACAATAACTGAAATGAAACCAATCAAAAAGCGAACTAATGGCAATGGCCCAGTATCCTTGCTGCTGAAAATGAAAAGAAAAGAAAAACTTGGAAAACAACTCAAACTAAAGTAAAGCAGTTAACTCACACTACTTGAGCTTTCTAGATCCTATGCCCCTTGGCTCAATCTACCTTAGGGAAGTAATCATGAGCATAACAAGCAATATGATATTTAATTGTTAAAGAAAATAAATTGCAGAAGGAAACTAATCATACTACTTGGATTCTTCAAATCCTTTCCCCTTAGCTCAATCTACCTTGGGGAAGTAATTATGAACATAACAAGCAATATGATAACTAAATATAAAAAGAAATTAATCACACTACTTAGACTCCTTTAGTTCTTTACCATAGAGCTCAATTTACTTTATGGAAACAACTATGAGTAAGTAATATGACACTTAAATCACACTGCTGTTAGTGATATTCTGATATCATGCTGATATAGTCATTGACCACAGAAAGAAATCATAAAATTATTTAGTATGACACCTAATTTAGCAGAAAAAGAAATAAACAAATAACGATTTGAAAAGGACAATGCTGAATGTAAATTGCAGAAAATAAAGGTTAGCAGACAGGACAAGATGATCACATATGCCAAGAGTTATTAAAGCAAATAAAAGATTGCCCGGGCTGCCTAAAAGGACCTGCAAAAGCACTGATCAGTTTGTAAAGACAAAGATATAAACAGCAGAAATCATAAAGCAAAACATCTTATGTACAAACTAATGACAAAATAAAAGCATAAAGAAATTAAACAAATACTTTACAGGGCTTCAGTATGCAGGGGCCCTCTGCCACTTCAGCAATCAAGTGATCACAAAACTATCTTCAAAACAGTCTACTCATGTATTCAAATCAGCAACATGTAAAACAGTGGGGTGGTATATCCAACATCGTGCGGAAATTACATAATAGATCAGAAATTCTATGCAGCAAAAGTCTCTTTACAACGTTTGAAAATGCATTATTTATAATGTAAAAGTTCTACAGCTAACTAATCAACAACTTAGGCTATTAACTGCGTGCCATGGACACGTAGATCTCATGAGCCGAGATCTAGTTAACTGTCGTTATGCTTCTTAAATCCTGGAGTGGTGGGATGTTAGATTTGTTGTTCAAAAACAATCCTCAGATGCGCTGGAGCCTCCATGAGCTGGGAACTAGGCCACGTTTCATTCACGTGCCTTTAACAGTAACGTGCCACCGCTGGACTCTTCGGTTGGCCACGTCTTTGACTTAGGTTGACTGCGGCTTCAAAATTATGATTTGGCCGGTTCAAAGGGACACGATCCATGTACATGCCATCTGGAGCTTGCCCGTATGGCCCGTTCCTTCATAAGACACCTGGAGCACAACCTTTAACAAAATGGCTGCGGAATCCTGTGCGGGCTGCGGAAATTGACAAGTTTCCGTAGCTGCATGAACAAAAGACTAAACCAAACAAAAAACATCAGTATAGTTAGAAAACCATGTAAACAATCCTTTTAAAACTATAATGCAATGATTCAACCACTGGATGAGTGAAGTGAGTGGAGTATGAGGGTTAAGAGGGTGTGTAGGAAGGTGCAAGGTTGAGGCTCAAAATACCCCCACTGTGAAGGTGTTGCATGTCCTCATGCAACCAAAACTGTATGATTTCCCTTTTAATCTACATGCTCCGAAGCCTCTGCAAGGACATCTAGTCCTCTTTTCTTTTTCCTTGATGCCATTGACATCATCATCCTTGGTTTTCTAACCAGACATTTAAACTTGAGATTGATTAGAGCCTTGCTTAGCTTCTTGCATCTCTTTTTTAGTCTTCTATTCTTCTTCTGCCACAGTCCTAAATGGAGCATGGTATTGTCATGGACCATTTTGTCCACTTTACCTTGCTCTTTGAGTGTTTCATTTTCTTGTATTATGTGCCTATTTAGGACTTCCAGTTCAAACACTTCTTGCTTTAGAGACTGAACCTGGGCATCAAGTGGCAAATAAGTGCTAGGCCCTGCAGCTGATTTCTCTAGAGATTCCAGATAATTGTACACCTCCTGCTGGTTAGGATCCACATCAGGCGATTTTCTTTGTTTGAACTCAAAATTTTGTGGAGGAGGACTGCCTGCTCCTTCTTGCCGGAAAGGACTTTCCTCTCGTGGAGGGCTTATGTCAAGGCTTGGCTGTTCTGGTGTTTTCTCAAGTATTTCTTCACTCAAGTCAATGATGTGGGACTGTTCTCCCTTTGTTTTCTTCCATTTTCCTTTTAACCGGGAGCTTCTTCTCAAGGATGAACTCACAACTGTCTTCTCTGCACTTTGTTTCCCTTTCTGCTGTTTCTTAGCCAAGGCAGCAGCTTTGAGATCCTCTATCCTTTCTGATAAAGGCTGGTAGTCCTCTTCCAATGATTTTTCAGGTGATGGAGAGATTTCTTGAGTGACTACTTTGCCCTTTTCCTTCTTTTGTTTCTTGTTCTTGGGCTGGTCTTCTTCCTCTTTATGGGCAGTCTCTTCGATTTCTTTAAGAGGGGAGTTTTGAGCTGTAGCATTTTTATCCCTCCTCCTACTTTTTCTTTGGATTTTTGATGGACTGCTTCCAGAGGCTTCAGCTGGCTCTTGGAAGTAGTTCTTTGTTAGAAATTGATCCCAAGTATCCTTGGATTTCTTTAACTGCTCTTCAATTAAAATTCTTATGAGCCCATGGTGATAGATATCGGGCTCAATATTTCCCACATGCTTTTGAACCGTGATGCTCATTTTCTTTAGGCTTGCTAACAGAAAATGTGGTAAATTGATAACATGTCCATCCATAAAATTCATCATTAACCTCACATGGTACATGTACATGGAGCCAAAACGACCCTCACATGTAATAAATTTTTGTATAACCAACAACAAACCAGACCATTCTTCTTTCAATACATTGACAGGGATACCTCAGGTGAAAACTGTGGTATCCATACCTTGATTGCGCAGCATCGTTCTCCAGACTTGGTCATCTACGCTCCTATTCTTGAACCATCTTTCTCCGTCTAGAGGCAGGCCTGTAGCTGCTGCAATTGTGGCCTCGGTCACTGTTGGGCCTCAAACCTGCACTCATTTACCCATCCTCCCAACAGCCTTTTCCTACTCATTTCCTTCTTTTGCCATCATTTCCTTCATTA
The DNA here is from genome assembly GCA_000404065.3 of Pinus taeda. Taxonomy (NCBI): domain Eukaryota; kingdom Viridiplantae; phylum Streptophyta; class Pinopsida; order Pinales; family Pinaceae; genus Pinus; species Pinus taeda. The sequence goes on along the minus strand of APFE031298235.1, from coordinate 2,111 downwards.
ACTTGTTCAATTCATTGCATTATAGGACTTTTTAACATGATTTGCTAATTGTGCTAATGGTTGACTGTTGGTTTAGATTTTTGGTTCAAGTGCTGCAATTCCGCAGCTATTACAGGTTTCCGCAGCTGATCTCTGATTCCACAGCCGATCCCAGATTCTGCAGCCATTTTCTTGTTTGATATGATCCAGGTGTCTTCCAGAGAAAAGAGCCACATGGGCAAGTTTGTATGACTGTGTACATGGTACGTGTGCTATCATCTCAGCCAAACTGGCCGTCGACACCCCTGGTCAACGCAGAGGAAGCTCTGGTCAAATGGCAAGGTTGCAAACGGTGGCACGGCTCTGCGTGTTCGGTTGGAGCACGTAAGTCACAGCTGGCTTCTCCTTTAGCCACGAAGATTGCAGGGGACGAGAATCCAACACCAGATTTATTAAACCACGATGACCGTTCCCTAGATCCGTGCTCGGTGCTGCTGGACGTGTCCTTTTCCTAGCTGTTAGTTAGCTTAGTCTACGCACAAGACAGTTGATGTTCTTGCTATAAATAAAGCGTTTCCACACGCTGAATAGTTTGTCTGATTTAGTTAATATTTTGCTGTTGTAAACCCTGTTTTGAAGACCTTTTTATAAAGCGTTTTACGCTTCCCATTGTGTTTATTATGAGTTGATTTAATTTGAAGAAGTCAGTTCTGTTTCTATCCGTGTAGCTGATCTTTTAATTGGTTGAAGTGGATGGAGGGCCCCTGTCTGCTACAACCATTGTACAGTAGCCTTTGAATTTATTTTTCTGCATTTCTTTTTCTTTACTTGATCATGTATATTAATGTACAGTTTTGAATTATGTTGCTTTACATTTCGGTAATCTTCATGACTGATCAGTGTGTTTTTACAGCTTTGATTAGGAGCCCGGGACAGTGTGCTTTTACTTCTTTTCAGAACTAGTGGCATCTGAAGTTGTCTTATCTCAACTACTGACTTTTTACTGTGATTTTCATTAGTTACTTACTTAGTTAGTTTCTTTACTTGGTTTACTTTATCAAATTGTGTCAAGTTGCTAATCTCTTAATGGTTCTGTTTATCATAATTCACTAACTTTTATGGGACCAAAACATTATCTAACTGCAGCTTGATTTGTTAGTTTTTAGACTCATATTGCTAATTCACTCCTAACTCTTCTTTTTCACATAATTAATTCAGCTAAAGGCAGAATGTTAAGGGAGAATAAGTAGTGTGATTTGTCATTTAATTTTAGGATTACTATAGTAGTGTTTTTGCTTTCAGCAGAGTTCATGTAAATATTATTTTCATTTATATCAGCAGTAAAGGTATTGGACTAGTGTGATTAGTCTTTTGTTTAATGCTTTGTTTTCATTTGATGCTTTAATTCCATTACAAGTCATTATTCAAGTTATCTCTTTAGAATTTAAGAAGCATTTAGAAATCATCACATACACACACATTCACTCACTTGTTTATAACTTCATCACATCATATTAGGAAGATAATTTAGACATAAACTAAAAACGACAAAAAGAACTAGGAAAGGCTACTTAAGTATATATTGTACACTTCACTTCATCAGCTTACGAGCCCCCGGGTTGACAATTTATGATAGCAATTTAGACAACACTAAATTGACCAAACATTTTGGTGCTGTTGCCGGGGAAGTGAAAATTGGGTAGCCAATTCTAAAAAAAAAAGATAAAAACAAGAAAACTTCAAGAAAGGAAAATTAATAATCTCTCAAAGTATGCTTTCCTCTTGCACTTAGAGTGATCTGGAGGATCAGAAAAGAGAAAGTTATTGGTTTAATATTTCCTTGAGTATGCTCTCTTCTTGCACCTAGAGTGACCTAGAAGATTAGAAAAAGAATTATTACCTTAACTTGAAGAAAAAAATAAAAATGATATGCATAGAGCAAGAGATTCTAGGGGAAGGTTTTTAGCTGGAGCTAGAAGTTCGATTTTCACAATTCCATCCACTTCAAGAAATAGGCAAGAGACACCTTCATCATCTCCAACTCATACTCCTAACTCTAGGATTCCTGGAGTCCAAGAGGTAGTAGTAGACTCTCCCATACCACCTATTGAATCCGAAGGAGATTCTTTCTT
>APFE031298233.1:26917-47317 GCA_000404065.3 Pinus taeda | reverse complement strand
TAGAGAAGGATTTCTCTTGTTTGGTTTGTTTGTCACTAGAGAGTCTTAGACTCCTAGGGAGGTTAGGTTTGTCCGCAAAAATAACTCTTTCCACATGACAGCTCCTCCTGGGAAGGAGATAGAGATGGATTGATTTTCAATGTTCCTTCTAGGCCAAACTCTATATTTTTGACACGGAGAGAAGTAGTGTTGGCCACACAGAGATGAGTTGAGGGGTTGTCTTGGGTTTCTCTTACTATGTCCTCTAATGGTGATACACTGGGAGGTGGATTCTGAATCAAATTTTCAATCATCATCCTCATCTTGTGGTTTTCCTCCCTTGGGGATTTCTAATGCATAAAGAGGTGCAGAATAAAATTCATCCTCATCCTCATCCTCCAACCAAAGAGGTATGTCATGTCCTAGCAAGGATTGTGCAGGAGGATATAGGGTCAAATTATTGGACATATGCCCATTCTTGATGGTCATGTTCCCAGCTTGACGGTTGATGTAGGCATTGGTTGTAGCCAACCAGGGTCTTCCGAGGATGAGAGGATACACAGTGAGTTTTTCCTTCGGCTAGAGAACTAAGAAATCAATAAGGTACTACCAAGAATCAACGAACACCATCACATTTTCCATAAACCCTTCAGGGGTAACAGTGGAGTGGTCTGCTATTTGTAGCACTGTCGTGATCTTCCTCAAGGAGCCCTAGAGGTTAAGTTTGAGCATTGTGTCCTTCGTCATCACATTAATGGTAGCTCCTAGATCAATCAAGGTATGTGGGACCATTGTGCCATTGATGTGGACATCAACTACTGGGCTTCCAGGATCCAGATATTTTGGATAGATTATTTGTCCCAACATCAGGTTGGACAATTTTCCTATGACATTGATGGTTGGGGCATCTCTCTTGCCCCTTCCTGGATGCCTAAAGAACTTCTCTTTGATCAACCTATTGTAGATAGGTACATATTTTATGGCTTGGAGAAGTGGTATCTTTACACATAAATGTTTCAATTCTCCCAGGAGTTTAGTCTCTTCTGGGGTAGGCTAGATTCTCATGGATAGTCTCTCAGGAAAGGGTGGATTTTATTTAGGTTGACTTTCCTGTTTATCTTCCTCAACCTCCCTAGGTGGAGGCTGGCTATCTGGGAGAACTTTCCCAGATCACAAGTTGATTTCTTGGATTTCCACCGCATAATTTGGGCATGATGGTTCCCCACTATATACTTGGTGAGCCTGTCTGTTGTTCGAGTTCGTATTTGGCTGGGCAGGCATTTGGGGTTGGGTTGGTGGAGTAGAAGGTAACAATTGTGGTTGGGCAGGTGGTGGAGGTAGAAGAGTGGGAGGAGAGTTGTATTGGGGCCTCCACCCCTGATGATATGCATTCCACTAAGGTTGTGGCTGAGCATAGGGTTGAAATGAATGAGAGGCTAGTTGGGTATGATATTGAGATGTGAAGGACCAAGGAGGTGGTGTGGACCAGGAAGGATGAGCAAATGGGCCCCAAGAAGGTATGGATGTGACTTGGTTTGGGTTGTAGTATGCCTGAGATGTCACTTGCATCCCCTGCTGGTATGGTTTAGGTCCATGCGGCCTCCTGTGGTTTATGTAATAGATCTATTATGTGGCTCCTTCGGCCCCTTGGTATACATATTTAAGATTGAGCAAGGAAGGGCACTTATCTGTAGAATGATTTGCTTCACAGACTGAACAGTCCTCTATAGAGTTCAATGGGCATTCATTCCTAGGATGCCTCCTGGTGCATCTAGGACAAAAAATGGCCAAATCCCTCTCTGCTTCCTCTTGTTTTCTTTTGATATGTAAGGTATCCATTTGCATGGGAATATTTTGTAGCATATCACTCTTGAAGTCTTCTAGAATGCTCCCAATTTCACCTTTAATGGATGAGTTGGAAGAAGAGGTACTAGCTATGGGTTGAGTCCCCTAACCTTTCTTTATAGCTACTCTAGAATGGTTTCTTAAAACATTCTTTATGTACTGATAAGACAATTGGTAGATGTCTACTCCGGCTAGTAGATGGAGGGTGTCTAAAAGGTCTTCTTGTATTCCCCTGAGCAAGACCAACTTCAAAGACTCGGGGTCAAGTGTACACCCAACCCTTTTGTAATTAAGCTAGAACCTCTCTTCGTAGTCTTCCAGGGACTCATCACTTCCCATGGTCATTCGGAAGATTTCTTCTTTAGTATCTTTTGTCCTACAAGAGTCCCGATACTTGTTGTTAAAGGCTTGCTACATCTGAGCCCAAGTTGTGATGTTATTTCCTGGTAACCCCATGAACTAGCGCAATGCTGCATCCTTGAGAGTAGAAGGGAACAGTTTCAACTTTTGCTCATATTCTGCATAGTCATAAGTTTGAAAAATGACGACGAACTCAAACAAGAAGGTGTCAAGATCTTCTGTAGTCAGGCCATGGAAGTGAGGTAGGGCTGAAGAACTTATATTTTTCATTTTGGTGTCCCCATTGATCTCCCGAATTGGAAAGGTACCCTCTATTCTTTCTCCATTTCCCTGAGCATTTCTGTTTTCAGCCATTGGCTCCAAAGGAATGTTTTCTTCTTCTTCTTCCCCTATAGGCTCTTCTAATATGTCTGGCTATTCACCTAAGGGTTCTTTTTTATAGCAGCCACCCAAGAAGAGAGAAGGTTAGCTGTGTGAATCAATGGGGGTGTTGGGCAAAAATTTTCCTGAGTTATCTCTATTCCTACGAGGCATGAAAGGAAATATTTTTGGTTGTTTTTTTCTTTTCCCCACACTGATAGTACTTGTAGAAACTAAAATTGAGTTTGAACAAAACAAATTGCAACTCACTAAAATGAACTTGTGAATGGAAATTTGCAGAATTGAAAAAGGAAAACAAGGAAATGCAGAACGGAAGGAAAGGAAATGACTAGTCTACTTTTGCTGAAATGAAATTTTTAGAACTGGAAAGGAAAGCAAAGAAATGTAGAACTGAAAGAAAAGAAGTGATTAGTCTACTTTTGGTGAAATAAACTATTAGTGGAATGTTGTAATAGGAAATAGAAGAAAGCAGTAATCACAGAATACTCTGACGCTTCCCTAGCAACGGTTCCAAAAAGTGGTGAGCGCCAGTATTGCAGCAAGAATGCTTCAAATTGTGGGCTACAAACTTTACTTTTATCAACCCGGTAGTTCGTAACAAACTTTACTTTTATCAGCTGGTGCAAGATCACTAGGAGCTCAAGCCAACTTCTATAAATCTCAGAAGAATCTCTATGTGTGATGAAAGAAAGGATGATTACTCTACAGAAGTTATTCTAATCGCAGAAAGGAAAAAAAATGGAAGCAAAAACACTATGAAAACCATGAAAGAAATTCCATTACCTATTAAAGAAAGAAAACAACATCTAACCATGCTATTTCTGGAAGTAAATAAGCAAAAAATATACTTTTGGATTTTTAGGTGTTTTTATGTAAATTCGTCATGCATTTAATTTATTGTGTGTGAATGTGACAATGAATAGGTGGAGGTAAAGGGTGGTTTTGGAGCTTGGAAGGATGGAAGATGGTGTGGATGGGTCCTAGGAGGTCCTAGGTGGCCTTCTAGAGGCTTTTCCCACACTTGGCCTTCAAAAGAGTGCCTACAGGAAAAACTACAGGACGACACAGGGAATCTAGAAGAGGAAAATAGGGCAACTACAGGAGGCCTATAGGAGGAGGATGAGACTAGTTTTCACTGTTTTGAGGGTGTGAGAGTGGGTGAAACAAGTGGATGAAGGTTGGAATGAGGTGTTAGGGTGCCTATGGTCTACCATGAACCACCAGGAGAGAGAGATGATTGGGTTTTCTCAAATAGAGAGGATAAATTCCTATGAAAAATGAAGGAAACTAAGGAAGAATTGAGGTGAGGTTTGGGAGACCTGTAGGGCATGGATCAGATGGAGGATGTGATGATTGATAAGCTAAACTACTGCTAGAAGATATATGTTGCAAAGGAACTGACAATCAACCAAGAATATCAAGCAAGCAATGAAATGAGTGCATCTAGAAAAACAAAGTTTTGCATCAAAATAATCTAAACTATGATCTATGGAAGGAAATGCTGAGAAATGTTGCAAGGAAAGCATCAAGGAATACCATTGCAAATAAGGAAGTGAGCATGATGAAGAAGATCTAAATAAAAGAAAATCTGGACTATTAACCTACTAAAAAGCTACAAACACTAGAAGTCCTATGAATGAGGAAAATCTGTGTTTTTGGGGCAGCAAGAGGGTATTTGCGTCAAATCATGGTCCCAAAGGGAGGAAGAGAGGCCAAGGCACTGTTGTTATCCATTTGAATCTTTTATGATCACTACTTAACCTGCTACAGAAAGCACAAATGAAAGCAAACTACTAAGTCATTCAAAGCAACCTATTCTTAACCAGGAAAGAAATACATCTAGCAGCAAATTAGTCTACAAACTGAAGTAAGCATACAAATACGAGTAAAGAGAAGCTTGGCTGCTTGGATTGGGCCATAAATCAAGAGCGTCAACCCTCTGAGGTAACTCAGTGCTAGCTCAAAAAGGATTCCATCTTCATTATCAAAAAAATAGCAAGTTACATGAAACTGTCACAACAATAATAAGCTCAAAATTTGAGCAGAGTTTACATAAGCAAAAATCTGACCCTAGTGAATCCATAGGCCTCTCTACCTATACAAATGAAGCTACCATCAACTTCCTTAAAATCAGGCAGGCTTAGCTCCCAAAACTCGAGATAATCATCAGTCATCCTCCACTTGCTCAGCTGCCTTCTAGTGCATGATTTGGTTGCTTGTACTCTGAGTTGAATGAAGGGGAATTCGAAGTGAGGAGTAATAAATAAGGGGGATTCCCTCCTATATGTCCTCTTCTTTGTCCACTTCGAGTTATTGTTGCCATTTGTCCACTGGATCCTTGACGTTGACCTCGAAATTCATCAATAATCTACATTAAACACATGTTAGACCACATGGCATCATAACTAACTCAACTCACTCTATAAGCATAAATATAATCAGAAAATCATACAATAAGCTAAGAGAATGGTTGATTTGACTAGGTTAGGAGGTAAAATGAGCCCATATAATTACCCATTTATGAAGCTCATCAATATATCTTGATGATATTACCATACATTCACAGAAGATAAATAATCATGTGCATGATTTAAAGAAGATCTTTGAAATATGTAGAAGATATGGAATTTATCTAAACCCCAAGAAATCATTTTTTTCTCTTAGTGAAGGTAAACTCCCTGGTTTTATTGTATCCAAAAACTGAATTTGTATTGATCCAGAAAGAAATTAAAATAATTTCATAAATTTAATTTACCACATACCAAAAAAACAATCGAATCTTTTCTTGGCCAAATCGATTTTGTTAAGAGATTTGTCCCTAAATTTTCTCAAATTGTCCAATCATTTCAAACAATGATAAAAAAAGACTCGGTGTTTAAATGGGGTGGCCATGAAAGAGAAGAATTTAAAGCAATCAAAAAGTTGTTATTAATGCCCCTTCTCTATCAACCGTAAATTTTTTCTGATCAATTTATTTTATATACTTTTGCCTCTGAATTATCATATGCAACAGTCTTAACGCAACCAAATGAACAAAAAGTTGAAGCCCCTATTGCTTTTTTGAACTCACATTTTCAAGGAGCTGAATTAAATTATTTAGGAGTAGAAAAAAAAACTTCGTAGAATAAAAAGCTATCAAATATTTTATAGATTTTCTTCTAAAAGCTCATGTTAAATTTATTTTCCTTTCTCAATAGTTAGGCAATTTCTTATTCAAAATGAGTTAGAAGAAAAGAGAGCTAACTCGGTTACTGCATTACAAGAATATGATCTAGAAATAAAACCCGCTAAAATTGTAAAAGGTCAAGGTTTTTGCATATTAGTCACAAGAATGAATGATACATCAATAGATGAAGTAACAGGTAATATTGAACAAATCACAGAGGTACTCCCTGTTAGTAGTCAGTCTTAATAAGCTGACTTAATATTTTATTTGAAAAATGGTTATGCTCCACTTGAACTAGATGTTATGAGAAAGAGAGCCTTGAGATTGAAAACCAATCAATATCAACTCATCAATGAATTGTTATTTAGAAAAAATTATGATTCTGTTTTTTTAAGATGTTTGGAAAAAAATGAAGCAGAAAATCCCTTACATGAACTGCATGATGGACCGATAGGTGGACATTATAGTGGAGATACAATGGCTCACAAAATTATGAATGATGGATATTACTGACCAACTTTATTTAAATATACCCACATGTATGTAAGAAGATGCAAAAAAATTTAAACAGCTTCAGGAAGACAGAGGAAACCTTCCATGCCCTCACAATCAGTCAACATCAAAAAACCTTTTGAACAATGGGGACTGGACATAATAGGTGAAATCGTTCGTCATTCTTCCAAACAATACAGTTACATTTTGACTACAACATATTATATTACGAAATGGATAGAGGCAATACCTATGAAGTAGCCAATTCTGAGAGCATCATTCAATTCATTGATCAATTTATTTTTACCAAGTTTGGTATCCCTCATGCTGTTATTTTTTACAATGCTTATAATATCTCTAGAAATGCAATCATTAAGTTTGCTTTAAAGAGAGGATTTAAACTTAAGTATTCTGCAAATTATTACCCTCAAGGAAATGAATTAACAAAATCCACTAATAAAAATAGTATAAGGATAATCAAATGAACTATCAACCAAAATCAAAAGAACTGGCACAAAGCTTTAATATTTTCTTTATGTGCTGATAGAATAACCGAGAAAACCTCAATAGGTACTTCTCCTTTTTATTTTGGTATACGGGAAAGAAGTTATCCTACCTCCAAATCTAGGTCTCCCCTCATCAACCCTAGTTCAATTTATTGAAGAACAAACTTCTTCTACTTTATGCCTACGAATGTTTCAAATCCTAAAGCTCGAAGAAGAAAGAAATAAATCTAAGCTAGTCCATGCTCACCATCAACAATTCGTCAAAGCTTCATTTGATGTCAATTCAGTTAAAGATAAAAGTTTTGAAATCAGAGACTTAGTTTTGAAATGGGATAAAGTGCATGAGGACAAAGGAAAACATATAAAATTTCAAAAACTCTGGCTTGGTCCCTTTCAGATTTTTGAGAAGATAGGTCCATCAACTTTCATTTTTCAATATTTACAAGGGTAGAAGGAAATTCTTCTTGTTAATGGACTTATACTCAAAAAATATTTTTCTTGAAGAAACATAAGTCTTTTGTACAATATGTAAATATTTTTTATATATCATTTCCTTTTGTTACTAAAAGTACTACACTTTTGAAAAACACATTAGAAGTTTCTATTTATTTTTGAATTGATAAACTTATTTAAGTAACAATTTAAAGCAAAACTTTAAATTGGAATTTAAGTATTGAATCTATTTTAAAGATTTGAAATAAGATAATCATTTAGTTGTGAAATATTTTGGTTTGAAACTCTTTAAAAAACTATTTGTTGTGAATTGGTTTTGAAAAATTATCGTTATAAAAGAATAAATTTCTATGAAGTCTTTAACATCTTTTACTTAAAGAGGTCATCCAAGACTAGTGAAGAGTAAATGAAATCTCCCATCCATTTATTTTAAAAAAATTCAGAGTGTAATTCAAAAATATAAAAAGGTTAAAAGTTGAAAGGTCTCATCACAAACCTTCTTACCATGATCATAGGAACTAATAAGATTGACATTATCACTATTGGAAACCAAACTAAGATAGTGCCTCTTAGTCACCAGACTTTGAGACAAGAAATCTCATCATGTATCGAATTGTTCAATTTTGTTACAACTTGTGAATGGCATTATCATTTTCTATCTACCAAACCAGGATAATGACTTTAAAGTAATATATATTATATATATATATATATATAATATATATATATAGAGAGAATGAGAGAGAGAGAGAGAGAGAGAGGAAATTCTTTGCCTCTAAAGAATGTTATTATAATATGGATGGGATACTGGTTCATTTTGGTTAAATGGTAACCATGTCGAGGCTATGAACGTCTGTTGGAAGCAGTGGCTCTATCAATGATTAATAAGTTTATTCAATACACTAAGCTTCTAATAGTTTTTACTTTATCTTTTCAACCTATTAGCTATTGATTTACACAAAAAAAAAAGATTTTCATTTATCACAAACCTTGAGAAACTTTAATATAAAACAAATTATTTCATTTCAAAGTAATATATATCGATCTAGATTTCAATCATTTTGAAACTTTCTAAACAAACTTCTTGATAAAGATTGACATCTTACAGAGATTAACTGTTTCATCCAGTGTGTCGCCAATTGTTGTGGTACTCAACAACCCCCCATTATCTTTAGACTTAGGAGAAAGAATAATGAAGAACCTTTAAATTTTTTAGGATAGAATCCTTATTTGTTTAGTTAAAATAGGATAAGCTTTATTTTTACTCTTTTATTTTTGAATCAAATAAGAAAGTTTGTGAATAAGCTCATAAAACCATTTAGGAATCCTGTTGTAATTATAGGAGATAAATTACAAGTCTAAACGAATCCCAAAATCATAACATAGATAATGAAAAATCCATAAAAGAGTTGGTCTTACTATAATGTATGCATGGTGTCAGTGATTTCAAAGAATAACCAAAAAGCTAAACAACGCAAAGAAGATAAGCCGAAATGTGAAAAGTCGATAAGCCTAAATGCGAAATTGCAATAAGCGGAAATGCGAAATTACAACATTTGAAATGACTAAAAGCTAAAATGAGAAATCTCAAGCCGATATCACGATCCGTTAAGATCCGATATCGCATTTTGTCAATTGATGGATGTCAATATCGCATTTTGTTAAACTCCGATATTTCGCTAATACAGATCTAGCACCTATATAATTTTCAAAAATCATAGATCTCTAAGTTATGTAATGTCACCTGATACCACACGTCGATAAAAGATTTTATGATATAATCATAAGTGTCAATATCACGTGAACAAACGTTTTCAAATTAAAGACCACTCTGCGTAGTTCTAATTTCGAGGTTTTTGTTGATTTGTAATAATTTTAGTTAATATGAAAGGATTTCCATAAAACTCGCATTGAATTGATATGACTATTTTCATCCTTTGATGCTCTTGTTGCTTATCTTGGTTTGTTTCTTTACAAGTAAATTCTATGTAATGATATTTTCCGGAGTCATCGCATTCATGATTTTATTGTATCGACGTTTCAAACCAATCTCTGTGGTTCATCATCACGATCAGATGTGTGAAAAAGTCAGTAAATAATGGAGCAATAAATAGAGGATAGGGTTGGGATGATAATGAATGGAGCCGACAGGTTTGCTAATGTTAAGAAATAAATTTAGTTTACTTAATTAATTATTAATTTATTTGATATTTGTATGTTTATATTTTCATGATGTTTATTATTTTTATTAATTACTAGATAGGGAAACTAAAGTTTATATAAAATTAAAATTATTTGAATGTAATTCTAATAAAATCTTCATAAAAATTTTTAGGATTCTTGATTAATGTTATTAATTCAACTATTATAATGTTATTTATTCAAATATTGGGATGTTATTAACCAAAAGTTTTTGTATTAATTATTTTAGTTGACATTAATTAATACTTAATGTTATTTATTCAAACATTATATGATGTGATAATTATGATGCTATAATATTTCAAATATTATAATGTTTAATTAAAAGTTTCAGTATTAATTAATTTGTTGAATTATTGATGTTAAATTTATTTAGTTTTAACATTAATATCTTAAATGTTGTAAGATAATTAAAACATCTAAATTTTATTGCTAAGGAAGTTCCTAGGTTCTGGATGTTGGATTAATATATGTATCAATCTAAAAAAGGTTTTAAAGGTTTCTGGTTAATAATTATAATTTTTATAATTAACTTGGTTTTTTTTATTATATTATTTTTTGATGTTAATTATATTTATTTTTGTTAATTAATAATCTTGATAAATCTTTAAGGAAGTTCCTAGATTTAGATGTTAGATTAGTATTAAATGTTGATTTATAAAGGTTACTGGTTTTTTGTTTAGAACTTGATTCGGTTAATTAAGGTTTGAATAAACTAATTAAAATATTAATTTAATGATTTTAGGGATAGGTGAACCATCAAGAGATAAAGGGGCTGGGAGTACCTAGGGGACAGTAGAATCACCATTTAGTGTAGGAATCCAATTGTCACTAGTTTTCCAACCGTCATGACGGTTGAGGTTATTGGGTGCTTTCCTATTTCGATAGCTTCTCTAAATTTTCTATGGTGATAATGATTGATTTTGGCCAAAAAACTAGAGTTTTCGATGCAAATGTGATGATTGGTTTTACTAGAGTGCTCTGCCAAAGCTGAAGTTTTGGAGCGGTTATGTTTGATGTCAGCGGCATGCTCTTGAATCCTAGTTAGTATAGAATGACCAGTCTCACCAATGTAGGATTTTCCACATGAACATAGAACCAAATAAACCCCTTTGTGGTGCCTAGGATCAATGGGATCTTTTACAGATTTCATACATTTGCTAGTTGTATTCAAGGGTTTGAAAGTGGTTTTTATATTATTCTTTTTTTAAATGTGTGAAACATTATCAGTGGTGCCTAGAATGTAGGGAAGGTGAAACTTGCCTGCACAGCCATCCAATGGTTGTTTCTTTTTAGGATTCTCCACTTTTTTGAAACCTTTGATTCCTTGGTGTCTTCTATATCCATTCTTTTCAAAAACATCTAAGATGTGGTTCTTCTCTTGATCCAAATTATCATGATCCGAAATACGAACCGCCCTAGTAGCTGGAGTGTTGAACACCTCGAGTTTCTGAGAAAAATGATGGTGAGAGTTGGCATGCACATAGTGTTCTGTGTGGGTTTTCTTGTGATAGACCTGGTGAGACATTGAACCATCTTGGTTTCTCTTGATTAGGATGTCAAGAAATGGAAGACAGCCATTCTCTTCTACTTCCATTGTATGTTGTATATCTAAACCGGAAATATTATGATAATAGAAATAACCCAAGAATAAAAGATAGAAATAGAATGAAATGCTTCTTTATTATCAAAACCTTTATGGTAGGTCAACACCATACATTCACTCCTTAAGTAAGGAGAACACTCCACAAGCCATATGCATGTTCATACAAGAATACTTCTTGTTGGATACCTATACCAATAGGTTTCATATTTCATGATTGGTGATCAAAAGGTCCAAATATGCTCTGCTTTGAATGCAAAGATCCCATATTTCTACAAGCAGGTAAGGTGTGTCTAGATCTTGATGGGAACTCAATTGTGATGCATGATCCAACAGTCTAAACTGGGTCATTGCCATATTTTCAATTTTCATGTTGTAGAATAGAGAAGGAAATCTGTCCAAACTGTTAAATCTTGGCAGATAAGTAGCTAGGTAGAGAAACTAAGGCTCCCAATTGCTTAATCTGGGACCTTGGAAGGAATAAGGGTTGTTTTAGATAGGAAATGAAAGCAAAAGCCAATGAAAAGAAAAAGGCATTCAAAGGGTTGCTAGTCCAAGTGCACCCTCCAAGAAGCAACAAAAAATGTTAGGATAACTAGTTGGGTAGGTAGATGGGGTTGCAGAAGTGGTGTCCCTTCCAAAATCAAAGGTTGCTGAAACATCTACAGGAAGAGCAACACACTGGAAGCATGAATAACTCCCTTGTTTTCATCTGTATATCACTCATTACTAATACCCTTTCCCAAGCTGCAGAGCACAGAAATTTACATCTTTGATATATTCTTATGGCTTCAAGAAGCCACATTTCTTGTGTAAAAATCTTTTCATTTTGATCTACTCTTGAGTTCAAGTTATCCTCAAAGCAAACTTGGTTGAACCAGCCCTCATCCATTTTGTTCCCTCCATATTGACAACTAACCCTACTACTTAGCTCCCTATACCCCATTATCCTTATTATTATAAACACCATGGTGTATAAACCCCAAAATGTCTATAAATATCCCTCCCCTGGTACTATAGCCATATGGTCTGTTTAAAAAGGGAATCAAAATGACACCTGGTCACTTTGATGAACCTACCAGGTCTCCTCCTCTCATTTCAAGTCATTCTGGTCATTTAACCCTCATTTGCAATGAAAATCCTATTTGAAGCCACCCCTACCTATGACCCTTTTGCAATAAAATGACTCCTAAAAGATTCCCCGCCCTAAAAAACCCTTTGTCCCCTTCTCCGCCTAAAAAACCCATTTTCTAAAGTCAAAAAATTAAATTTTAATTAAACGTGCGCGCGAAAATAAACCCTCAAAACCCGAAAAACTATAGTCTAAACCCCCCGCGCGCCTTTTAAATTAAAATATGACGTCACATCAATGGGCGGGTCCTACCGCACAAACCCGACGGCACGTCCTGATCTCCGCCAGCCGTCCGATCTCCCGCCCCGCCATCCAACGGTGGGCGGTTGATCCGCCTGAGAACTTGCCCGACCTTTTGCGGCCGTGGGATGGGCGGTATTGCCGCTGTACCCCTGCCACACGTCAGGCGCGGGATATGTTCGCTGCTCCCCCCTCCAAACCACTTACCGCCGCAGGGCGTGCCGGGGAGACCGCTTACCACCCTCCCCCTCACGCCTTCGTCAGCGTGACGTCACCCCACCTTTCGACCTCTGCCGTGCATCCACCTCACCCGGCCCCACGCAGGACTCTGACTACCCCGCCACCATGGCCATGCCACCTGAGCAACTATGCCACCTGGGCATCCGCGTCACCTGACACGTCATCCCCTCCATACTTTGGGCCCACCATGACGTCAGCATGACGTCAGCACAAAAAAAGCGCTAATTTGCCCAAAATGCATAAATAGGGCAAAAAACCGTTGTTTTTTAACGTTTGCTGCCGAATAACCTGGAGCTCAGCTGAAGGTGAATTTGACTTCCAACGGTCAGAAAACAAAAGTCATCCGCTACAACTGTTGCTGCCTCCATTGTTGATTCAACCATACTCAATTCAACCTTTTCGACTGCTGCAACTGCCCATACGCCGTTAAAAACAGGTATTTCGCCGCAGGCACCCTCTGTCCATATAAAACCTGTTTCCTGCTAAATTGCTACTGTAATTAAAGAAACCCTGTGGTTAAAATTCGCAATTAGAGCTGCCTGTCAGACCTCTGTAAAAACCTGCACAGAAAAACTGCCTGGGAAACCCGCGATAAACTAAAACTCTGCCCAATTGTTCCAACAGAAGGGCAGCTACGGGGCCCAGCCACAAGCTAAGAAACACTGCATTGCATCCTTCTTCACCTCTGATAGGCAAACCTCTGTAATTAACCAGCTACCCAGCTAAAAAACACTCTGCCACATTGAGACAGAGTGCCCCCCAGAACAGTTGAACCTGTGACAGCCTTTAGAAAACTTCCAAGACTGCTCACTGCAAACAGAGAGCAGTATACCCCTAAAATCAAGTTTGAGGCACAGTCAGAACTGCCAGTAAACCCAAAACGATGGAGGCTTTAACTGCTATGGATATCTTACCCCTTAATCCACCCAACAGAGAGCTAGAAGCCATACCTTTGGTGGATAAGGATGCTCTCATCACAGACTTTGTGGCACCAAGAAACCATTTGAAGACCTACTGTCAGCTGAGGAACACTCATTTAGATAACAGTGACCAGTATGGGATATGGCAGTCTAATTTGCCTCTTTATTTTTTGCCTGCTGTCAATATATTCCCAGAAATTATCCATCTGTGTGCAGAAAATTATGACCAGGATCTCAGGGCTGTGAAGTCTCCATCTGGGAGCATCCTTTTTCACATAACTCCAGACTCCATTAACCAGATGCTCAATTACAATCAGACCCAGTTGCTATATCCTTTCTCCATGGAGTATTTGTTAGATGTGGGCTCCAGACTTTCTGCTCCAGACATTGAAATCATAGCCAGAAAGTTCATGAAGGCAGACTGCCAGCCCTCTGGGCCACCCCCTTTCTCATATAAGGATTTCAATGAAGTAGGCCAGCTACTGATAGACATGGTGACCTCTGTGCTGGGGTTCACCACCAATGAAAATGTTGACACAGCTGTGCTGGTTATGCTATCTGCATACAGCCCCATGCAGCCCCCTGATATCAAGTACAACTATGCCAAGTACATTGCAGTCAAGATACATGATCAGTTGTCTAGACTGGACAGAGAGGCAATATTTAGATATTCCTCATACATTTACCACTTGTTCTTATATTATCAGACTGACAGCTTCCAATGCTCAATCAGGAAGCTAGACTCACAAGGGGAAAGAGGGTCTGTGATCTTTTGGTCTTCAGTCTTTCACCAGGTTCAGGATTCCCCCTACTCATACTGTGAGTTTGTTGATCAGTTTGTATATCCAGTCATCTGCCTGCTGAAGAGGACTCCCCCTGCAAGACTGTCCAGGGATATGCAGAAGATTTTGCAGCTATCCAGAAGCTACAAAATTGGTGACTGGTACCTGTACCAAAACCACTCGGTCATCAGAATTTATGGCTGTGAGCTCTGTCCTTACAGACTCCCGAAGTATGTTCCCATGAGGTTGTTTGCTCTAGAGTACTATAGGCAACTGATAAACTCAGACCTAACACATTTTCACAGTGCCAAGAAGAAGGCCAACCTCAAATTCAGGGACCACCTAGGCCCATTCATAATGAACAAAAAGGATGGTTGGCAGGAAGCTGACCAAATATTAGGGCAGCAACTAAAACTCAAGAAGAGTTTCTGGTGGGTCCCTTATGACCCAGAAGGTTTCATAAGTGCAAGAAGAGTCAAATTCAGGCTGCACGCCTATAACCACACCCCCCTCTCACAAGTACAACCGTTTGCAAATCAGGATGAATGGGTGCCTGGGTCAATAGTAGAAGAATTGACTCAGGAAGAATTAATGGAACAAAATGTGAAAGATCTTGAAAAAACTCTTGACTTGGACTCTTGTCAACAGGTTTTCAAGCAAACAAATCAGACAGAGGAAGGCACCTCAGACACACAGCACATCCAACAAGCTCCAGCAACAACTGCCAAAGGAAAGGAGAAGATGGATGAGCATCAAGAAACAGAAATAGGGCAGTCTAGTGCCACAAAGGACCAGCAATCAGCACAGGCTCCTCCCCTGCAAACTGAACAAATTCAAAACCCAGTATTGCAGACCCCTCTAAACAATGAGAGAGGGAAGAAAAGGGACATAGAAGAAATAACACCCCCTACAGGGTCAATGCAGCAACCAGAGGCCAAGAGGCCAAGGACAGACCCTGAAGCTGAAGGAGAAATAAGTGAAGAGCTGGAAGGAAGCCAAAACAGGGAAAGGCAAGTAAGCCAACAAACAACCACCAGCTCAGCCCATCCTGAACATCCCCAATAGCACACAGTGGAGGTATCTTCCTCCAAACAGCAGGGACAGAAGCCGGCCACAGTCAAAGAGGGGTTTATAGAGATTAAGGCTCAGAATGAGCTATTGCGAGTACAGCTATATGAGCAGTTCCTCAACACCACCCCAACCAAGAAACAGAGATTAATGGCTGCCTTTGACTTCAAGGATGAAAAGATGATATTTACTCATCTTAGACCAAGAGTCCCACACCCAAAGACTCCAGCTGACTACTACAAAACTAATATGGAGGTCTTTGCCAAAGACATACACCCCATGGACCAAATAGAGCTGCACAAGCAAACCGGGGAAATTGTGTATGCCACATTGGCTGATAGGGCAATGCTGGCCCATCAGCTAAAGGAATCACTGAAGCACACCAACCGACAGCTGGATTTGGAAAGACTGTCCTCCTCTGCCAAAGACAATAGAATAAAAACTTTGGAGGACATAATTATTGATCAGGGCTATGACCCAAAGGATCCAAAGGGTGTCAAGGCCCTTATGAAAAAGAAGGAGGATGACATAGCTGCATTGAGGAGGCAGGCAAAATTGCCTCCTACTATCCATCCTGACACAGCACATCTGGCCCAAGAAAAACAGGTAGACCAAGCTATGGAATTACTCCTGGCAATGAATCAGAGGATAGTGGAGATGGAGGCAGAATCGGAGAAAGCTATGCAGGAGAAACAAGGGGAAACTGCCTCCCAGCCACCTCAGACCTCCACAAACCTCCAAGCTGCCCCTCCAGCTCAAATAACAGCAGCTCCTACCATTACTCCAGCACCTACCACTGCTACATCAGCCACTGGAGCAACCGTGGGCGCCACAACAGCAGCAGAATCCAGCCTGAGCATGGAAGAAATGATGAAGGCTGTCAAGGAGCTGGAGGGCCAAGTATCAGAAATAAATGTCACCAAGGAGAAACTGGCCAAACTAGAAGCCAGTTATGACAAATCAAAAATGACTGTGGCAGAGAAACAGAGAGAAGTAAAGGCCTTAGAGGCCAAAATAAAAACTCTACAAAAAGAGTTAATGCTGGGCAACACCCTAGCAGAGATAAAAAGGATTGTGTGGGCTAAGATTTGCAAATCCATGGAAAATCAATGGAGGTCCATCCAATCCATTTTTGAGCAGGTAGAGCTATCAGAAATAGCTCATACAGAAATTCAGAGAGCCAGGGCAATCCTGGGAATAATGCCTGAACAGGCAAATAAGATGATCCACTTCCTGAATAACCGCACTAGGGAGGAGCTGGCTGATTTGCACATATCCAGCAGGATGGAGGCAATCCTCACTGCCAAAAAGGTGCTTACACTGAGGAACTTTAGCCAAACACTAGAAAGGAAGTGCCAGGAGATGAAAGAAGACATAGATGAGTTCAGAGCCAAAATGGCTGTTTTGCAGGACAAAGGACTCCCAAGTCTGGTATCTGGTACAGGACAGCTGTTGTCCTATAAACATTATATGGTAAGGGTTGATAAATATGTTGAAAACCAGATCACAGCCTCCAGCAGTGCCACAGAAGAAACAGGGCCCCCATCTGGGCAAACCCTTTATGACAAGCTGGAGAATCTATTTTTCCTAGAACATGAGATCAATCACCTATTTGATGAACCTCCCAATTTTTACAGACTTACAGAAGCAGATGAGGTAGTGGTAAAAATGAGGAGACATCAGTTGCCCCCAGCTGATTGGTGGCAAGCAATGTTGGAAATTTTGCCCAATTAAATCCACATTGTTTGTTTACCTTTTTTGGAACAGGTCAGCAGAAAAGGCCATCACACAGGTACAGCAAGCAGCAGAACAGGTGACTCAGCACTCCACTCAGAATATCAAGCCAAAGAACGCAGCATTTAAAGCACTGTTACCAGCTGCCTTTTGCAGCCAAAAGTCACATCTGACTGACAAAAGGATGTCGGCTATCTCAGCCTTTAGGGTTACATTTATGAGTTATTCACTTTTTGTAAGAGAGTTGGTGGTGCAATTTATTGCACCATAACTCTCCACTAAGATATTTTTTTTGCCCTATTTTGTATAAATACCCCCTCAGATAACGCACTGAGGGTCGGTTGTAAGAGGTTTTCTTCCTAAAGAACTCTGTTGTATATTGAAGACCTTTTTGTTAATAAAATTGCTGATGGAGATTGCTGGTGTCAATACTGTCTAAGATGGATGTGTTTGAAGCTCTGTGTTTGTTGCAGAATTCCTGTGTCATTTGCTGAACCAATAAGTTTCTTCTAACTGTGTATGTGTTTCTTGTTATTTCCATATTTCCGTACTTCGATAATCTAAGTAATTAGAGAAAAAGAATAGCCTAGGATTTGGTCTGATCACCCTATGCTCAATCTCTATTTACTAAATATGTTTTCTGCTAGATTAGCCATGGATATGAATTCTTAACTGCTCATATTTCAGCTTATCTTAACTGGTGAATACTGTTTAAGAATTCTTAATTGCTCTCAAGCATTATTTCCCTATTTTTTTCGTTAGCATAATGAAAGATTCTTAAGTGCCTATCATTTACTAATGTTCCACCACTCATCAACAAGTCTGATATATTGTTTTACATATGCCTAACTTGCTCTGCAGCAACACTCTGTCTTCACATATCTATTTCCTAAAAACATAAATATCACAACTCCATTTCCCAATGGAACAAACTGTCCAGTAATTCAAAATTGCAGTTCTAAAGAAAATCATCAACCTACCAAAATCAAACAAACAAGTGCATCATAACTAGTCTAAAAACAGTCATCAAACAAAGCTAAATTTTAAAACAGAGAGCCCTCTCTGGCTACAGGTAGACTAGAACCTGCAGCTAAAAGATTGGTTAGTGGTTACCTCGGCAGCCATTCCCTTGAGAGTCAAAGGGAACAACCTGAGTGATAACATAATGGCGACTCCACTGGGGAACTTTGGGATCTAAAGGCCTGTACATCTGCTAAGAAACCACACTCTGAATCTGAAAATCAGTTAAGACACCTTAAGCTGCTCCCATACATACCTCTGTAGCCTTAAGGAAGAGCTGACTCAGATCTCCTTTCACCCCATACAGATGCACAGAGTCTGTTAAAACTCCTGTCCAGTCCCTGCTATACAAAAAACCTTCATAAAAACCTTATAGGACTAGCTCAGAAACTGGCTCCCAAGAAAGGCCTTCGGTACACCAGGGCTAATCCTGATCCCAACCCTCCTGCTGTCTTTGATAATCCCAATACAATCCCCAGACTAATTAGGAACCAGCAGAAACAAGGTAACCCTGCTGACTTTAGTCCAGAGACAGTCCACCCTGACCCTATCTCCACCTCAATCAAGATTTTATTCCGTTCCAATCCAAATTCCCCTAGTTCTCCATCAACATCTCAAAGCCCCCCACCCACATCCTCTTCCCCTACACATATTCCCTTGAATAGCACTGTTAATCCTTCCTTACCTGTTACCCCTGTGATACCCACTGCTCCTGTTATCCCAGTTTCCATTGCCAATCCTCACAACCTTGTCAACATGGCTATGAGATATGCACCTCTGCAATTACCTGCCAATCCTGTGGCCTTACCTCAAGATTATCAAGCCAAAATCTCATATTTTGACTCCACTGGTCCCTATACTGCTATTCAGCATGCTAAGAGAATGCAAGACCATTTTGAAAACTATGAGATAGATGATGACACTGTGAGGATGAGGATATTTGTCCAAAGCTTAACAGGGGATGTAAGAACCTGGTTCAGATCACTTCCCGCAAACACCATTAATAACCCTGATGACCTTTACCAATCCTTCACAAATAGATGGGAGAAAAAGAAGGACCCTCTACATATACTTGGGGAGTATGACATGATTAAAAGAGGCCCTCAAGAGACAGTTCTAGAATACTGTGCTAGGTTTAATAATGTATATAATGCCATACCTCAAAACCTGAGACCCCCCCCCTGATTTGGCCCTATATAAATTTCCAGATGGATTTGACCCAGACATGGCTTACCAGCTAAAGGAAAGAGCTCCTCAAACCCTTGAGGAAGCACAGAAAGTTGCTGTAACAGTTGAGGCAAATTTAATTGCTAAGAGGAATAGGGCTAGACTAGAAAAGAGAGTGGCCTTTAAGGAAGAACCCTCAGCCTTTGACCAGAAATTAGATGCCATAATTTCTAGTATGAAGAGGTTGGGTGACAGGGTAGAGTCTGTGGAAAGAAAGTCCTCATGGGAGGCACCAAATAACTCTAACAGAAACCCAAACTTCAGAAGGAACCAAAATCCTAGTGGGGCCAAAGCCAACAGTGATCCAGAAATAAGGCCTCCATTTCAAGAAAACTATGCTGAAACATCCACACCAGAAGAACAAGTGGATGACACCCATATCCACCTAATGGGCCTTGATGATGAGCACCATGTCTTCCTTAGTCAAGAAGATCATGAAGAAGAAGACAGTAAACAATTCCAAACAAAGTCAGGTGAATCATTTGACTTTAAACAAGGCTATGACACCGCTGTCTATGAGGTCCACAGGCAATACAAACTAAGAAGTAGGACTGTGAATATCACACAACCTGAAAATACCAAGGATAAACAGCAGCCTAAGAGTGCCATAGTAGCAGAACCAATGAATGCAACTGATTCACTAAATAAGGAAGTAACAATTGAAGAAGTTACTGAACATATACAACACCCACAAACTACATCATCTGAACACTCCAATTCAAACAAAAAGCCTCAAGAAGTGATTGAGAAAAATAAGCCCCAAAACCAAGAGCAAACCTTACCAAACAAAAACAGGGGGCTCACCCATAGCACCAAAATCCAGGCTGAAAAACCCTTTGACTTAGAAGCTGAAATTGGAAAACTAAAAATAGCCATCCCTCTGGCAGAGCTAGCCAAGAATGAAATCTATAAACAACAGATTGAGAAATCCCTTCAACTAACTCCAAATAAAGATAGTGTAAATGTGGACAATGTCAATGTGTTGGATGACACCCCAGAATTACTGTTTGGTCCAGAGGTTGATGGAAAACCAGCAGGCACAGGGATTCT
>APFE031298233.1:683-20602 GCA_000404065.3 Pinus taeda | reverse complement strand
GAATGATGAATTTTAATTTTAAATCAATTTAGAATCTAGAATGATGATTGATGAATTTAATTTTTAAATCAATGTAGATTCTAGAATGGTGAATAATGAATTATGAATATGGATCGAAGTATTTCATTATTGAATCTCGTTGTCTATGGATGAATCATGTATGTATTAATAAGGATGATGAGTATGGATCAATGTATTTCATTATTTAATTCAATTATGTATGTATCATTATATTTATGCTTTCATTATTGACTATGAATTTGTTATATATATACAATGTTGATAATATCGGTATTGACAAAATATCGGTGAGGGTCCAGAAAACATCTTATCGGCAATATCGGCGAAAATATCGGTAAGCATAAAAAATCAATTTTTTTTTTTAGATTTTTAAACATACCCGATATTTTCAAAATATGGTGATATTCTGCCAATATTTTGAAAATATGGCGATATTTTCGAATATCGCCAATAGATCACCTATATTATCACATATCATATTAATTATATATATATATATATAGATATATACTATAATATATTATTATACTATATTATTATATAATATATAATATATATATTATATATATATATATATTATCTTATATATTAAAAAAAGAAAAAAAATTATATACCTTGACGTCCCCCTGTCCCCCCTAAATTTCCCTAAAATTTGAGGGTACTCCCAAACGTCCCCCTTGTGCATCTCCCCGCACCCACGTCTGCCCGTCCCAGAGTCTTGGTGGAACATTGGTTCAAACCACTACTAGATCAAGTGAAGTCAAAAAACCAGTGCAACCATGCAAGCACTTTATTCATTGTTCCACCTCCTTTCATGTGTTTCCTCAGAGGCAAAATGAGAAACCTACTTAATGGCAACTCCAGTAAAAACTTGCAAACAGATTCAACTTTGATAAGATTTAAAAACTTAGGCCCACTTATTGACTCCAAGAACACTGCAAAAGGATCCTCAAATCAAAATAGAAGACAATCATATTGTGGCAACCTTTCAACTGCATCTTTGCTCTCACACAAAGCCAATTTAGAGTTGTCATGAAAGTATTGAAAATGTGTAAAATTGTTGCAATAAACTCATTCCTGGGAGTGTTTTTGATCCTAGTAGAGCATCATCTTCATTTGTAGACTTACAACTAATTAAAAGATGCAAATATTAATTGTTGAAATCTTTCATATAATCAGCTATAGGATCATAAAATACATGATTTGTTCGATGATCCTCAAGGTATTCAATGACTAGATCATCAAGGTTGAATTTTTCAGATGTATTCTCTATGTCACATCATGACTTACTCTTTGAATTTTCTAATTCTTGTTCAAAGACAAAACATTCTTCCAACGTCAGAAATGAGGGAAACACTACCTCCTTTTGTTTTGGATGGAAAAAGCTTTCAAAAGATTAACTATGATCTTGGAAGTTGTGGGATTGTATTTGGGCCTCTGAAACCTCAACATCTCTCTCAAATTTTAGAATAAATTCTCCAAGAAAATGAGCTTTATCTATGCAAGAACATTTGCATGAATTTAAATAAATAGATAAAATCTTTGGAAAAGCTTCATCAATATAATCATCATCAAAATTGTCCCAATATTCCTTAAAGCCTTCAATAGAAATGGGATTTTCCACATACCCTATCATCTTCATTGATTAGGAAAACGGATCTATACTTTAAATTCTGAATTTTTTGGATAGTGGAGTCGCCATGGAACGTTGAACGTTAAATTCTAGATCTCGTTTACAATGGAGTTTCCCAGCGAATAATGCACAACCTTCTTCTGTCTGATCACTGTTCACCATCAATAATTAGATTTGAAACTTTATGGTTCTTTCCCAGGAAAGATGGAACATTTCGTTCCCCGGCAACGACGCCACTATGTTAGCACTCTGTAATTCCTACAGGCTGAGGAGAGGAGCCGAAAGGTAACCACAAACCACTTTGAAGCTGGAATCTAGCCCTTCCAGCTTCAGAGAGGGCTCTCTCTATCCAAATGTTCAGTCACTTAGGTCTTATGCTAGGTATTAAGATCAGAGGTATAGGTTTAACAATTTTCTAGTAGGGAAGAGGGAAAATCCATTAGGCATACGATCATATAAGGTTGATTGATTTTTGAGTGAGATGATGAAGGAGTGAGGGATCTTTTGACAGGGGCAAGGTAGGCACTCCTTCTAGTGTTTTCAATTTAATTCTGTATAGAAGGGTAAGAAGAGGAATGGTGGAAATGACATATAGAGCATCTAACTAAAGGATGAATTCTAAATGTCATTAAAGAAGAAAGCATTAATTGTTTAGTAAGCTATAACAAATCACTTTGGACAGTGACTTCTGAGATAAAACCTTGCTTAACCAAACATGAAGACATACATTCAAGCATGGAAATTGACAAGACAAAAAACTTCTAACATAAGAAAGCACATCACTATAAACAACTGACACAGGAATCCCTATAAATTCACACGTCGGTCTTTTTCATTCACTGGAAAAAAATCAGAAAAATACAGTGCACAGTGCTTCTTCTCCTCTCCTTGACCAACCCTTTTCTTCATCAACATTACATCATAGATATATCAAAAACAATTCGTTCCCACCTCTAGGAATCGAATTCCCTAAAAGGATTTATGTTTCTGTCTTCTACAGCGAATATAGAACTGCTTTTCTAAAAACTAGGAATTGTTTTAACTAAGGCTTACTCAAACAAATTACATTAAATACAATTCCTAAATCAATTTTCAAAGTTATTATACGCTTCAAGACATTAACCATGACCATACAAATTAATCACATAAGATTTAGACATGAATTCCATGGTCAAAGGGCGCAACACTGGCGCTATGCTACTTCCTAGTCGATCACACACGCAGCACAAAAGCGTAGTAGGTTGATGGTTTATATAGCTCTGATCACTTTCTAAACTGCTCAATGACTGATGCATGTGGGAAGTAGCCTGGACATCATCAACTTCCCCTTGAGAAACCTCTTTTCATTATTCAAAGTCTCCATCTCTCAAAACTCCACCTAGAGTAAAAGTGCAACGCCTGTATGAAAGCGCAGCGAAAACTATCCTTCACGATTCTGACTAATGCTAAGGTCTCTGAACAAGATAAACAATTGTTGATGATGTTGACAATGCTAAAATCCCTTTTGAAGTACCCACTCACCTAAAAGATGTCAAAATTTCACATTTCCATCAAACCCAAATGCCTTGTAAAAATGCAACATGTGTGAACTACACACTTTGGAAAAAAAATACTAAACTAAAAAAATATGGATGATTGTGCTTCCCAAAAAACTTCATACAAAACATAAAAATCTCAACCTCCTTATCCAACCCCATTCAACTAGTATACTAGGGCAAAAGGGCGAAAACAAAATTGTTTTGATTACCTGCTTCAATGCTCAAACTTTGTTTGCCTCAGCCAACAAATCAAGCTTTCCCCTGTCCTTCTCTTGTACCTCTACAACTGTTGTTTAGTAGCCCTTAGCTCCTTCCTTAAGGTGAGGTTCCGCCTACAAATTCTTTTGAGCTACCTATGCAAAGGCATAGTTCTTTTCAGCATATACTTAGCATTTGACAATGCTGGCTCACGCATGTTCAAATGGTCATATATCTTTGGCCTAGCCTTTTCATCCTACTTCTTAAGTCTAATGATCTCATTTTGGGCCTTCTTCAACTGCATCCTCAATCTATGAAAAGTATGCTTCCCTTCATTTATCTCAACCTTCTTCTCTTTCTACAGTGACCCTTCCTTTTGTAGATGCAACTTTCTTGCCGAAGACCTGGTCATAGGAACTCTTGCTGATGGAGCCTCTAACCCTTGAATGTCCTCTGTTACAATCTTCTCTTTACCTTTGGGTTTGGTGACAGATGGAGTTGCCTTTATCGTTGGTTCTATTTCACCAACCTTAGTTGTCCTTTCTAAAGCAATATTTTTCAATTCCCTATTGTCATGTTGTAGTTAGGCAATGACCAAGTGTGCCTTCTTCAACTTTTCTTGTGTGAAATTCCAATACCGGAATCCTATTGCAGCAACGAGTATTATTTCTTCTAATTATGAATTAATTTAATGATTTATCTGCTATGGCAAATATCGAAATAAACGCATTGCAACCTTCACAAATAAAATACCGCAGAAAAATAATGTGATGGAAAATGAGAAATGCTAGGACACACACATAAAATATGAGACAATTATTTTTGGAAAAATCTTCCCGGAAAAACCCAACTTGGGAAAACTGGTGCAGCAGTGAGTACTTTTATTATTATGCACCAGAGAAAATTTGAGTACAATCTCGAAGCGTGAAACTGGAAATCCACGGCAAGAAAATCTCGGCAAAATTGTTGACAGGAATTTACCCTTCCTCCACAAGCAATCCCTACACAACTTGCCTACAGAGAACTCGGCCTCCTAAAGCCTTTGCACTGCACTACGTGGTCTCTACATCAAGCCTCTGATTGGGCTCTAATGAAGTCGTTCTGCCTTCTGCTGCTAAGAAAATGTCTCTTTGGCCCTCTGGAACCTCCACCCAGCCACTGTAACTGAGAATCAATTTTCTCCCCAGGGAATTGAACTGCCCTTTCTGAAGCAACTGCGTAGTCCTGTGCATTTCCTCACTAAGAAAACTCGGCCCTCTTGTTGCTTCCTCTCCATATCTAAAAAAATACTTCCTTCATATCACTGCCCCTGCCTCTTACTCACTACTTCGATCTCTGGCTCTCTCTCCAGCAACTGACTACTGCTACTCAAGAAATCGATCTACCAAGAAAATCGAATGTCTCAAGTGTCTTCTCCATCACTACATCGACCTCCTCTTATAATACACTGTTAGATAACTAATGACCAAGATTAAAACATAATCAATGGCTAGGATCACCTCTGGATCGATCCGTGTGAGTTTCTAGACTGTCCTCGCCTTATCTCAATTAATATTTAAAAATCGGTTAATAATCTAATTGGGATACTTCTAGGCAAAATTTTCACAAATAATTTTTGGGTTTTGGAGATCTCATTTGTTCTAGCCACTCCACCAAATTTCGTGGCTAGAACACATCCGATGCTACAAAAGCTAACATTCCATCTTAGCGAGGAATGTGTTCTAGTGTTGCACACCCTGCCACAACACCCTAGTCTCTGTATCATCTCTGATCATGCTGCTGCTGCCCACCAACCATTGCACAACTCTGATATATGTTGCATCTGTGTTGTTACTGACATTGCCATACTGCAGCCAACACGACATCTGCAATGCCACTCCCTCACATTGATTGTTGCTACTACTGCAACATTTGCAAATGAAAAGCATCCAAAACACTGAATCAACTGTGTTTAGTATGATGCATCTATCTCCCGAGTCCTGACTGCTACTAGCCTCTGCACTGTCTATGAAGAATCTGAGCTATTGCTGACTCTGCACTGTGCCATCTGCAATACGCTCCTCACCAACACTGCCATACTGCTGCCAACACTACATCTGCACTGCAACTGCAACATCTGCAACTGAAAAGGATCCAAAATACTAAATCAACTATGTTCCGTATGATGCATCTTTCTCCCAAGTGTTGACTGCTACTAGCCTTTGCACTGTCTCTGAAGAATCTACGTTGCTACTGACTCTGCACTGTGCCATCTGTACTGCTGCTAACACTGTACTGCGCTCCTTAACATCTGACTACTACTAATCTCTACAACTGTCACTATGGTAGTGACTACATCAACTACCACTAATCCATCCTGCTACAAAATACTGTGGGCCCTTGTCACCAAGTAATGATCTATGAGGTTGACTCCTTAAGGACCCTGCCTAATTCGACACACTGGAGTTTCATACTCCTCCTCCTCTTGGATCTGGTGCACCGCTTGTTGAAATTTCTAAGTCTAACAAATCAGAAATTCTTCTTGCATTATCTGGCTTATTTCACCTACTTGTTTATTCCTTAACAAGTTATTTAACCATATAACTACGGAAAATAAACAAAAATGCAGTCTCAACCTTCTACAGATCATCAACTGAAAATAATAGACAAACACACAAGGGACATTGTTATTTTTGGAAAATCGTCCCCGGAAAAACCCAACTTAGAAAAACCGGTGCAACAATTCTGAGGGTTTTATTATTAAGCAACTTTCTTGAGTACAACTAGGGTGATAAACTGGCTCACCCAACAAAGATATCTATCTGGCAGTAATACCTCTCTTCAGAAGTAGATATTCAGCAAGTATGCTCCACAAAAATCTCTCCAACGCTTCTCTGAGGTTTTGCGTTAGCACTCCTGGCCTTTGCGTCACTTTGAAACCCCTTGCATCAGCCTTCTGCTGCTCTACGCTAGCTCTCTAGCCTTCTGCATCACCCACGCAGGCCCTGCTAGCCTCTATGTAGTCACTCTGGCCCTCTGCGTGGCTCCTACTGGCTCTGCGTAGCCTCCTCAATCTTCTGCACTGGTCCTTCGGCACTATCTCTGCCTCTCTTCTATGCACTCACTGCCCCTCACTACAACTCTGATCACTTGTTTGAATTTTCTCAGCAAACCCCGCGCCAGAAAATAGAACTAACTAATCAATCTTGGTGTGTCTCCAACTAAGCCTCAAGCCTCCTCTTATACTTTTTTTGTTGAGTCTTCAATGGCCAAGATTAAATCTCTAATCAATGGCTAAGATTAGATTTGGCTTGATACATGTCTTTTAGAATATTCTCACCCAGTTTTATATTAATACCCATTATATTTTTATTTTCCTAAGTTTAGACTTAGGAACCCATTAAAAATATTAATTATTTTAATATCTCTCTAACCAGTGGAATTTCTTCAAACCATTTCTTGGTCTTGGAGATCTCATGTGCTTTAGCCTCTCCACCAATTTTGATGGCTAGAGCACATTCGATGCTACCCGAGATCAACACTCCCTCTTAGCGAGGAATGTGCTCTAGTAATGCTCCCCTACTAAACATCACCCTAATCATCCGACACCAGTACCTGTGTTGATGCTTGACCTGCTACCCAACATCCAATGCATTGTTTCCTCCTGTACTGCTACCCATGGCTTTGCCACTACCACTGCTACATTTGTACTGCATCTCCCTCTGCATCCGTGCTGCTGCTGGTCCTTCCTCCCAACACTACATCTACACTGCAACTCTCTCTCAACATGTTGCATCATTCTGCCCATACCACTACCACTGCTAACTGCTACACTGCAACTTAGTTACCAAGAAGTAAGTAACTGATCTACCCAAGTACTGACATCCTTGTCAGCCTAGAAGCCTCTTGATGTTGAAGCTACCTCTGCTACTATCTGGTGCTTTCTTTGCTGCCTCTGTGTTGTTGCAAATACCTTTGTGCCTCTTGCACTGCTACAACCTCCTCTATGCCTTTCTGCACTACTAAAACCACCTTTGTGCCTCTCACACTACTACAACCTCCACTGTACTGCTATATACCTCTGCACTCTAGCACTGCCTTGTCGCTTCATCTGCATCTTGCTTCTATCGACATCCATCATCTTGCTACTGTCATTCGAGGCTCCCGTAGCTGGATATGATCCAATATTTTGGGCACCTCAAGGATCCTACCCCTCATCTTCTGTAGTCCTCCTGACTACAACTCGATGTCACCCCACCTCTTCTCTAGAGGTGCATGAGCACTCATGGCACAATCATCATCCATCTCGACTTCTTTCTCCGCTTAGCCGGAGCTACCTTGGAGTCAAAGGCCTCTCCCTTATTATTTTTGCTGGGACACTGGGTTGCATAATGACCCAACTCCCCACAATGGAAGCACTTTACCTTGGAGATGTCCTCCTTCTTCCTCTTCCCCTGTTGTCCCGCAGATGCCAGAGCCACATCCTCTTCCTCCTCTTTCTTGATTCGACCTCCTTTGTTGCTACTTCCTGCCTTGGTCAACTGTCTGATCTCTTCTTGGTGAAGAGCTGCCCACATCTCTTCCCATCTTAGAAGATCAGCTCTGCCCAGAATGCTTTGGACAAATGTCTCACAATCCTCGAAGACTGCATTCAAAGTGATCCTCACCATGAACTCCTAATCCGGTGTGGCTCATATGGAAGTAAGTTGGTCCCTAATCTCTTGCAACCTGCTGAGATAGAGATCTATCTACTCCCCCTTCTGCATATGATACGTCCACAGTTGATTCTCCAACAACATCTTCCTCTACACAGAAGTGCCCTGATACAATGTCATCAAGGTATCCCACATCTCTTTTGTCGTGTTCTTCTCGGAAATATGCAATATCACATGATCCTTGACCCCATCAAGGATTATGCACTTTGCCTTCGCCATTGCATCCTCATATCTTTCATTATCAGCTGGGTCGACTAGGATAGCCATGGTTCTCAAGGCGAAGCCCTTGATACAATGTCTATCCAAAATAGACAAGATCCTGGCCTTCCAAATGACAAAGTTGGATGCCCCGTCCAACCTGTCCTGATCTCTCAGTCCGTTCATTGCCATCTCTACTCTTCTCCTAGACTCCCTCTGAATCTCGATTTCCCTCCTAGAAATCCTCCTGCCAACTGTCGAACTGCTCCTCTCCGATCCTCTTTGCAACTGCAAAACTCGGATCTGGATTTCTTGGCTAGAAATCCCTCAAGGCAGCGGCTCCCTCTACCTTGGTTCTGTCCCGTTAGGTATTGTTCTGTTTCGACAACAACAGCACCCCACCAGCTTCCCAATCCACAATCTGCCCATACCTCCCTAGGCCCCAGCAATTGAAGAAACTGAGCCTCTTAGCTCTGCACAATCCCGACAAGGCTGAATCGCTCCTCTGGCCAACTTCATCAAGCCTACTTAACTGAGTAGGATGATGTGGCTCTTTGTGAGCCTCTTTTGCCTTCCTCTGCCTCTGTGTTGGCCCTCTCTCTGGCTCAAAATGATGATGCAAGCCCTTTGTGTCACTCCTCTGCTACTTTCTACTTAGGAATAGCTTCTGTCTCTCGGGAAAGCTGTTTCTGCTGCAAATTTTCTGATTTAGCGAGTGCCTTTAATTCTCCTATGATCTGCAATCCTTTGGTAACATGTTGAAATTTCTAAGTCTAACACGTCAGAAATTCTTCTTGCATTATCTGGTTTATTTCACCTACTTGTTTATTCCTTAACAAGTTATTTAACCATATTAATACTGAAAATAAACACAAATGCAGTCTTAGCCATCTACAGATCATCAATTGAAAATATCAGACAAACACACAAGGGACACTGTTATTTTTGGACAATAGTCCCCTGAAAAACCCAACTTGGGAAAACAGTGCCACAGTTCTTAGGGTTTATTATTAAGAATCTTTCTTGAGTACAATTAGGGTGCCAAACTGGCTCACCCAACAGAGATATCTATCTGGCAGTAATACCTCTCTTCGGAAGCAGATATTCAGCAAGTCTACTCCACGAAAATCTCTCCAATGCTTCTCTGAAGTTCTGGGTCAGCCCTCCTGGCCTCTGTGTGTTGTAGATCTAACCCAAGAATATTATAGATCTGATAAGAAAGTATAAGATAATGCAAATAAACCCAGAAATAATATGAAATGAATCTTTATTGATCAAACCCTTAAGGTAGGGCAACACCATACATTCACTCCTTAAGGAAGGAGAATACTCCACAAACCATATGCCTGTTCATACAAGAATACTTCTCTTCCTATCTCTCCATGTGGAGTCTCTAGCCTCTATATAGGCCTCATACATACAATACCATGCATCATTACCATGGTTTCCTCATACCATCAACTAATACCATGGGCCCCTTACATTATTATTAACTACTTGTGGTCCCTTACATGACATGGGTTAACCACCTTATTTATTACTATGGCCCATCCCATTATTACATTATTACCTTGGGTACCTCCCTCGGTACCCTATATTACCCCCCCTAGGTATATAACATTGTAAACTTGATATAATTTGATTGACTGTTAAGGTGCTCTAGGAATTTGTCCAGGTTTTCTTTTCCATGAGGCCAAATGACGTAAGTGTCATCGACATATCTTTTCCAAAGCTTAGGTTTTAAAGGGGAAGACTCAATGGCTTTGGCTTCAAAATGTTTCATGAACAAATTGGCAATGATGGGGGATAGAGGTGATCCCATAAGGTAAATTCTAATAAAGAGCAGTTAAAGAACATGTCAAGAATAATCAAGTCAAGGAGGAAGTACATGATCCAACAAGAACCATTCTTACCAACTGAAGAAGTGTCTAAGATGTCTCCATTGTTTACAGATACTACATGCACTCTGGATTCAAGTTCCACCTTCTGGGAGGTGATATACAAACTATACGAGCATGAAAATCTGAGAATAATTGTGAAACGAACTGCTATTGTTGATGATTCTCCTCCAGGAAATGACACCACATGGAATGATGTGGCCAATTCATTTCTTCACAGAATTGTTGTCTGCCCTAAAATTCTACCATATACATATATGGTGAGATGGGTTTTCGACCAGCCGAATATTACGGACAGAACGTTTATAACCCCGAAGAAGAAAGTCATTGGGTCTCTTAAATATGAGCATTTAAGGAAAATGTATCATCTACCTCAACCTTAGAAGAGGTATTATACACAATTCGTCCATAAATTCATGCAAAAGAATCTGAACCCTGCATACCTAATGAAAGAATGGAGAACGGACCCAAAAAAACACAAGTGAGAGGATAGGGGTATGTATTCATTAGCCTCTATTGTTGGCCCTTTCTCTCATATTTCTGTTATGATATGTCGCCTCTATGGTTATACAAATCTGTAGAAATTCTTTGAACAATGGGTGCCATTGATAGAAGCCTCTACTAATGGCTATATAATGGATTGGGTGACTATATTATCCAACATTTTGACCACCAAAATATGCAATTATAGAAAAAAGCACAATGTTATTGAAAGGACAACTCCTCCTTTCTTTATGAGCGCCTATGTCATGGACGCAATTTGTTTTTCTTATGATTTTCCATCTCTTGGATGGAAATGGACATACCAATTTCCTAGGCCTATATATGCTTATCTCGATATCCTTTGGGAATCCAAATACCATGCTCACTTCTACAAAATATGTCATGAGGTCATTCTCCCTATCCACCAAGAGGTCTTTGGCAGAAAATCCCTTAGACTTACTGAAGAAGCCAATAAAGACCTAAAGCCTATAGGAAAGTCGTTTGGGGAAGAGTCATTTACTTACATTCAAGTTTTTGGCAGCCTTGCCCATCCTCATGTTTTTCCCCTCTTTGTCCCAGATAAGTTTTTGGCCAAGGAATTTGCTTGTCAAACAGGTTGTAATGGCTTAACTAAAGTACTTAAACATGCCAAGAAAGTTTCCTGTCCATGTTTTCCCATCTCTTGTGTACCTATGCCTTAGAAAATTTCAAGCATTCCTTAATTGAAATTGAACAATTAAAAGACTTTAGTTTTCCAACCATACTAAATAGGCCATAAGACCCTCATGGTGTACAGAAAGATGTTACAACATATACTAAGCTCAAACCATTTTCAAGCGAGCCTGACAAGTTTGATGATTTGTTTGAAATGGTTCCAAAGTATTATATGGTAGAGAAATTAGCAGCAGATTGTCCAAGTCTTGATGAATTGATCAGATTCAATCAATATCGTCAGTGAAGAATAACCCATTTGCCAGAATCCATGTTAAAACAATTTCGATAGAACTCAGAAGCTTCAGATGCATCGGCTTCCTCTTCAAAAGATCCAATTATTTCCCAAATCTTTGAAACAACCACTAATGTTGTTGATCAAAAAAGTGAAATTAAAGAGGAGAACAAATTGAATAAAGTATGGGAGGATTTCAACCATGTTTTGACAACAAAAGAAACTCAGGTTATAGGTGTCTCCACTGATATACAAGAAAAGCAACTTATAGTGAGGAGAGAGATAGAGTAGGTTCCAGAAACTACAGGGACAACATCGTTTACAATTGAGGTTTCCCAAGGGGATACTATTCATAAAACTCCCGAGAATAATATTAATACTGAGATTTCCAATCAACCAATTGTTTCCTATGATATGGAGATAATTCCTGCATTTCCTACTACTAAGATATTCCTCAAAATCGAAGAAATCTCACCTTTGGACGTATCTTACAGTCTAAAGCATAAAGTAGTAATGAGCAGGTCAAGGAAGGAAAAAAATCTAGAACAATTGCAAGTGCTAGTTACAAATGAGACTCCTTTTCAAGTTCTTTGGAAAGGAAATCAAACAACCCTTGATAAGGAATTGAACAGATTATCTCAGTTCACAGGAGCTTATGCAAGTGCTACCATTGATAAAGCTGCATAAATACAGTTGCTAATGAAAGAAAAGGATCAAAGGATTATCCAATTGGAACAAAATTTCTAGTCAGAAAAGCAAGTGATTAAGCAACAATGTCAAAAAAATCTTACCGATTTGCAAAATATCTTTAATGATTTAAAGATACAATTTGAATCTAAAGTGAAGGACAAGGATGAATAGATATTGTAGTTGCAACAAAGGATAGACCATCTGAGAGAAAAGCCAGATATAAATGAAGTCCGCAAGGAAGCATTAGAACTAGACATACTCCTAACAAAGCAGCAGGCTATCTTTTGTCACAAATTGGCCTTAATTCATGACTTGTCAAAGACCAACGATTCCTTAGTAATCAACTATCCGATTTGAGGACATTTTATGAAGATATCAATGAGAAAATTTCTGAGTATATAGGTTTGCAGAACAGTTCTCTTTTGAAAATAGCAACAAGAAATACTAAAAATAGAAGTGCTAAAAATAGCAGTTTGGGTACTAGTGCTAGATTAAGCAACAAGGAATGAAAAATGGAAGTGCTAAAAATAGCATTCTATTTTTAGCAGTTCAGGATGAATTCCTATTTTAGTCAGTCTTTGGACTAAAATAGGAAGTAAAATTCGAATTTGAACTTAACAGCTGGTTGGAAATAAATTAATTAATTCTCCATGAGTTAATTAGTTGTCAAAAATCAAACATGAAGTCTATGTGAGGGCATGCAACAGTTTCTCCATTGATTGAGGGATTTATCCATCAGTTAAAGAGATAAGGATGAGTTCTAATTTGAGTAGTAATTAGTTGGCTCAGTTAATTGAGTCAAGTCCAGTTAGATTGATTTATGCTTGCATATAACTGGTGCACTTCAGATAACTAAATATTCTCTCATGAATAACTCATCCATGTCAGTTCAGATAGCGACCTAGTTGAGATCAGTGAAGGGACAATGTACTATCAGTTGGATGAATGTTTTTCCTATAAAGGAAGCTCATCTATGAGAAGGATTTATCTCCTTTAGGATTGCGCAGTTGGATTAGAGGTTAGTGAGAGTGTGAAGAGGCCAATTCACACAAGTGGCTGCATTGGACCCCAATCAGAATTGCGCAAAGAAATAGGAGGCTTGGAGGGCAGAACAGATGTTAGATAGAGGCATTTGACTATCTATGAGCAGCAAAGGTATTGTAGAGAGAGCAGGATAGCTTTTGCGCTGATTCTTTTTGTAATACTAGTTATATTTCCACTTGTATGATAATACAGAGATGGGGTTTTAGGCTGGTGCTTTCCCTTGGTTATATCTTCTGTGTTATGTGTGATTGATTTCTCCATATCAGCTATATGTGTTCTTACTGATGTTGCTCAAATTGATTAATATTCCGTTGAATTGATTGTAGAAGTAGATCAAGTATTTTGCTTTAGTATATTGCATTATCAGGTGATCTATAGGTGGGAATTTCTACATGGTATCAGAACACAGGTGATCAAGTAAGAATAGTATACAGGAAGGGATAAGTTGAAGTTTGTGATTCCTAAATACAGAAATCGAGTTCTTATCACATCTCTATTTCACCTATGGCGTTCAATGGTTTGAGACTCGAATATTCCCTTGATGGTAGTTCGAATTATATAGCCTGGAAGGATCGCATGGAAGCAATACTGGAAGATAACGGTCTAAAGGACTTCATTAATGAAGAAGTCCCCAAGCCTACTAGTGCTGTTGAATTGGTTGAATGGACGAAATGTGTGGCTAGAGCAAGGAGAATCCTTCTGGAAGGAGTTCTAGATCACATAGTCTCGAGTCTCCATGGGAAGGTGACACCATTTCCAATGTGGAAAATATTGAAAGATCTATATCAAAATAGCAGTGATCAGAGGATGTTGGCACTTAAGGACAAGCTTCGAAAGATCAAGTGTGAAAGGGGCAACATGATCTCTATGTATCTGAACAAGCTCACCTCATGTAGGGATGAGCTTGGAAGTGTAGGGATCACGAAAACTAATGATGACATGGTGAGTCTTGCACTCCTCGATCTTCCTAAGAGCTGGCATAACTACCAGGACTCAATTAGTGGAAGAGAGAAACTGCGAGATTAGGAACGAATTTGGTCGGATTTGATGTAGGAGGAGATAAGAAGAAGCACCAGAGATGGTTCTTCATCCATGGAGGATGAATAAAACTGTGCCTTAGTGAGTAAGGCGAAGAAGGGGAAGAGAAGGATTCTCTTTCCAATTCGAGTTCTTCGCATGGTGGGAAGAAGTTTGACAAATCGAAAGTGCGATGCTTTCATTGTCATGAGGTGGGCCATTTTGCTATAAATTTTCCACTGAGGAAATCCAAGAAGGGATCCGAAGAAGGATATGAAGGTGAAGCTTTGGCCTCACAGTTCGAGTTGGATTTCACACTCTTCGCATGCATGGTTTCATCCATGGTGGGAAGTGTTTGGTTTCTTGACAGTGGAGCTTCTTTCCACATGACCAGCGACAAGAGTTTGTTTAGTACTTTGGAGGAGAAAGATCTCCATATACTCATAGCGATGGGTAATGATGAAAAGTATAGTGTCTTAGGTGTAGGCACAGTTGTTTTTCAGAGGGAGCATGGAGCCTGAATTACCTTGACCGATGTCAAGTATGTACTAGGACTGAAGAGAAACTTGGTGTCGATCGCAATGCTAGAAGATAGAGGCTATGATGTAGTCTTTAGTAAGGGAAAGGATTTCCTTAGACACATCATCACTAGACAGGTGAAGCAGATTGATTCACAAGTCAAGAACCTATATGCTCTTGAGGTTCAAGGTGCATGCAAAGCCTTGACTAGCAAGGCAATTGATGGAGACTTGGTGGTTGAGAGGAAGAGTAAATTACCTCTCAACATGTAGCGCCAGAAGAAGTCTCAGACGATTGTGGAGGAGCCACGATTGGTGAAGTAGTTCCAGGAGGTTGTGGAGGAGCCAAAACTAGAGAAGCTGAGAGGAGATCAAGTACAGACATCTACTCATGGACAAACCTCTAGTAGGGGGAAACTTCAAGCCGGTGGGCAGAGGGATCACATGCAGTCATACCTCTAGGTAGGAGGTGGGACGATGTGGAGTGATCGTTCCACGAAGGCTAATATGGGTGCAAGATCCTTGAGGCACCCGACCTCTTTGATTCGAATTTGCTACAGGAGCCTCGATGAGGAGTAGCAAGAATGGCTGATTGGGTAGAGACAAATGCAGATGGAGTGGTAGAGAGAGCTACAGTTCAAGAGTCCCAAGATTGTGTAGAGCTAGCAGGTTGAAGTAAAGCGAGAGGCACAAGAGTGTTGCACTAGTGCAGGATGGCACAGAGAGATGTGCAGCGGCGTGAGATGCATGGAGTGTTGTAGCAGCTTAGAGGTCAGAGAGGGAGCACTTGTCAGCAGTTGGTAGAGCTTCAACATCATAGTATGTTTCTAGCCCAACAGAGAGGTCAGTTGGGAGTTTTTTTTTGTTCCTAGAGTTGATGGAGCAACCACACTTGGTAGAAGTGTTGCATGTAGAACATTTCAAAGGTACAGGATCGGGTTCGAGTTGAATGCCTTTCTTGTTGAAAGGGAGTGTTGAAAATAGCAACAAGAAATGCTAAAAATAGAAGTTTTAAAAATAGAACTGCTATAAAT
This sequence comes from Pinus taeda, assembly GCA_000404065.3. Classification (NCBI taxonomy): domain Eukaryota; kingdom Viridiplantae; phylum Streptophyta; class Pinopsida; order Pinales; family Pinaceae; genus Pinus; species Pinus taeda. The sequence goes on along the minus strand of APFE031298233.1, from coordinate 4,690 downwards.
AGCAGTTTGCGTACTAGTGTTGGATTGAGCAATAGGGAATGAAAAATGGAAGTGCTAAAAATAGCATTCTATTTTTAGTAGTTCAAGATGGATTCCTATTTTAGTCAATCCCTGGACTAAAAATAGGAAGTCAAATTCGAATTTAACATAACAGCTGGTTGAAAATAAATTAATTAATTATCCATCAGTTAATTAGTTGTGAAAAATCAAACATGAAGCCTATGTGAGGACATGCAACAGTTTCTCCATCGATTGAGGGATTTATCAATGATTTAAAGAGATAAGGATGAGTTCTAATTTGAGTAGTAATTAGTTGGCTCAGTTAACTGAGTCAAGTCTAGTTAGATTGAGTTAAGCAGTTTGTTTAAATTAATCTGAGTTCATGTAGTTAATGCATGCTTGCATATAACTGCTGCACTTCAGATAACTGAATATTCTCTCATGAATAACTCATGCATGTCAGTTCAGATAGAGACCCAGTTGAGATCAGAGAAGGGACGGTGTACTATCAGTTGGATGAATGTTTTTCTTATAAAGGAAGCTCATCAATGAGAAGGATTTATCTCCTTCAGGATTGCGCAGTTGGATCAGAGGTTAGTGAGTGTGTGAAGAGGCCAATTCACACAAGTGGCTGCACTGGACCCCAATCAGAATTGCACAAAGAAATAGGAGCTTGGAGGGTAGACCAGAGGTTAGATAGAGGCCTTTGACTATCTATGAGAAGCATAGGTATTGCAGAGAGAGAAAGATAGCTTTTGAGATGATTCTTTTTGTAATACTAGTTATATTTCCACTTGTATGATAATACAGAGATGGGGTTTTAGGCTGGTGTTTTCCCCTGGCTATATCTTTTGTATTATGTGTGATTGATTTCTACATATCAGTTATATGTGTTCTTATTGATGTTGCTCAAATTGATTAAGCTTTCGCTAAATTGATTGTAGAAGTAAATCAAGTATTTTGCTTTAGTATATTGCATTATTAGGTGTTATAGCTCCAAATCTCACCATTATGGTTTGTGATGCTACACCCATGGCCTAGGGCAACCCCTCCTTCCAGACCTGGTCCAAAATCTAAAAAACAGTGTTTTATTCCCTGTACGCGACATTGCCCTGAGTTAAACGCGTGTATACGCGGGTTCATACATACCTAACCCGCGTATATGTATTAAAACACTTAAAAAAATATAAAACTCCTTATTTTCGGGCGGAGATCGCGGGTTTTACCTGCTGATCACCTGTTAGTGCCCGTGGCCTCAACTGTCCCCAACCAATTCCTAACTAAAAAACTACTTTGGAATTGGTATAAAAAGACATCAAAGGGAAGGCCTAAAGGAGGAGAGAGTATAGAGCAAGGTTATTATACTGAGTTTTTCCCCCTGATCAGGTCTGAAGACCCTTGTGCCTTCTGCACTTCCCCCATATTGTACAGGAAACCCTTGTTTCCTTGTGATTTGATGTTCATCCCTTAGTCATGACATCTTGGAGTGAGTATTGGAAGGTGACCTACTAGAGGCTTGAGGCGGGACGGATCCAGAAGGAGGCTGAGCTTTGAGCCTGTAGAAGTGGTTCAGGTGATATTGCTCTTTTTTCATACTAGTCTATTTGTCTAATAAAGAAACACGTCTTGTTCCCGAAACGTTTCTTTCTTTATGTTAATGATGTTCATATTTGAATTTCATGCTTGAATAGATGTTTCGAAGTTATAACTAACTCATCTCTTATATAACATAAAGATCATTTTTTATGTAAATCTTTGTCCATATACTGTTGCAATCCTTGGAATTTTTGTTTTTGCAGGACAAAGGAGCGGAAGGGACGTGAAGAAGGGTTTGCACCCTTGAGTAACTACCCAAATGTAGGACCTCAGGTATGTCCTTCTCACCCTAGAAGTAGTTTTTTATAGCGTAAACGGCTGCGTGTGTGTATGTTTCTTGACTTAGACAACTTTCAGTCTGCTAGGGTTCCACCCAAGAGCCTTAGGGGATAATATCCCGCAACAGAACTGGCGACTCCACTGGGGAACAATATTCTTGTTGTTCCTTGTTGGGCGTTTGTCAAGCCTATGAGGGCTCAGTAGCTTGCTGGCTTATTGTTATTGTTTGGTCTGTTTCTGACTTTTGAGTTTTACCCGTTTCTTGAGTTTCTTTTTTATTTTTCTTGAAAGACTGCATACACGCTGCTTTTCTTGGTTACAGAAGCGTATAAACGCTTGTTTTCTGAAGTAAACCCACATATACACAGGTTTCCTCAGGAACAATAGCATATACACGCATTCTGCACTGACTGCAGTCACGTATACTTAGCAATTTTCAAGATTTATAAACCTTTTTGTCTCTGGAGTGTTTCTGGTACTTTCAGTCAGTTTAAACAGTCACCTGTGTCAGTATCAGTTATCTGTTTTCCAGCAAGTGTCCTTACTCCAACTTCTCTCTAAATCATAAGAAGTCTTGGTCTTGTTTCGTGTTTGCGAGTGTCATCATATTTTTGCTTTAAACACACAAGATTTCCTTACTGGAATCTTGGCTGACCTGAGTGATCAGAGCAGAAGGGATTTTCATTAATCTTTGTGTTTAGCTTCGTTCTTGGTGACTTTTTGATTTGCTTAACGAAATAGTTTCTATGACCTATTGCTTCTTTGTTTCATCAAAGTAGTCATTTTGGTACTTTCTTGGAACCGTTCTTTTGATCTTTTGTTTTGGTCTTTGCTACCAAAGCTTTCCTTGCTGCCTTTCATTGTCGAAAGCCCTTTCGAGCACATTTGTTTTTTGTTGAGTTTTCATTCGTTGTTGGGTACAAACTTGCAAAAAGTGTTTCTTGCTTGTTTCGATTGTGAAGTGACGGTTTTTGTTGAAAGCATTTTCAAAAGGACTCCCTTTTTGTTTTTGTTTTTATTTCTACTTTCAAGTGAACTTTTTGAAAAGTTTTAGTTTTCGCTTTCTCGAACTTGCTTTTCATCTTGCTTCCTTTTGTTGAATGAAAGTGTTTTTGTTATCTTGAGTTTTGCTTTTAATATTTAGACGAATTGCACTATCTTTGATTCCATCTAAATATAGTAAGTGGCAGAAAGGAAATTTGAATGGAAACAAAAACAAACTTTTTTTCTTGTTAGAGTAGTTTTCATCTTGCATTCGAGCATTTTAGTACTTGCATTTTGAGGACAAATTTGCATCTCTTTTGGCATGAAATAGATTTGTTAACTTTTGAGCGTGAAGTATGCATGAATAGAAAAGAAAATGAAGAATTTGTTTCACTAGAAGTTTCCTCTTGAACCCAGTAGAAGATTACCTTTCATCGAAAAACAATGACAAAGTGCATAAGCATGTAGTTAAGTTTTATTAATCTTTTTTTGCGTCAAAAAACACATCATCAGTTTCACTTCCACCATCCTTTGACCTAAAAGAACAGCCCTTAAAAATCAAGCGCTAATCAAAATCAACTAGAACTGTTTTAGTTTAAGATACACAAACAAGTTTTAGGATTTTAGGGCCTTGGAATAGGCGAGTGGAGAGTTAACTCTCCAAGGCCACATTAAAACGTCAAAACATAGGAGTCTGATTAAAGAGAGAAAATCCAATAGTTTAGGAAGACCAGGAAAGCTCCGGATCTGGGAGTTAAGCGCGAGGGTCTGTGAAGACAGGGAAGAGAGATACCCCCTCTCCTACTTGTCCGAACTTACCTCAAGACCGTTCCGCCTGGCTTCTGCGACGAGTTGGTATCCTTAGTTGCCACTCCTAGGATACTACATAGGTGGCTGCAGAGGGGAATCTCGTGGCACCTGAGGTCGACGTTGTATCACTCTCAACAGCACTACTGGAGGGCACCATTGCGAAGCTTGGGGGCTTGCACCGGCGTAGACTGTTGTTAGGAGGTCAGCGTAACTTCCTATGATACCTTCGCTGATAGGCCTGGGTCCTCATCACCCCAGAATATCTTCGGAAGGCCCTTTATTTTCCACTTTCTCGTATTTTGGTGTCCGGTCTTAATCACCCGGAGCGGAAATACTTG
>APFE031298222.1:0-18869 GCA_000404065.3 Pinus taeda | reverse complement strand
CAATACATACCTTTTGTAACAATGGTACACCATGTAGATCAAAATATTGCTCCATCTGACATATCCAATTTACCGGATCCTTGCCATCAAACTTCCTCATCTTGCTTTTTCTTGATTTTAGGAGCTCGATCTTGAAATGAATGTAAATCTGTACTTTCAGATCTTTAAGTTCTGAAACTATGATCTGTAGTAGTCCTCTACGTCCTCTTTCCAATGTCACTAGTCTGACCCCAATTGGATTCTCCAATGAAGAGTTATGCCAATTCTCCCACAGTGACCTGATTATAGACTAATTCAGTAGAGCGAACTTGTATGACGTGCCACGTGTCCCTGTTTTGACCTTTGGCTCTGAAAAATATATACAAGAAACTAAAGTTCGTCCTCTTTCTGTACCTTCTTATGAAATTTCAATCTGACGCTCAGAGAGAACATTATGATGATTTTCCCCAGGTCACCTATTTTGAATGTAATTCAGGATTTTTCAAAAGGACCAAATTCATCAGATCATATATCAGAAACTATAGTGCGAAAATCTCTGAACTTCGGACCTGAGATTTAGCACGATTTCGTCTCAAATGGGTTTTTTTTTTAGCTTCTAAAACGTCGCAAAAGAAAAGTTATAGAAAAAATTCCACCATGACCTATTTGGAGCAGCGAAACCCTAGAATCCAAAGCTCTCATACCAAATGTTATGAAACCAGCTCAAGGACAGATAGAAAATATAGATCAACGCCTTAGAATTCAACCTCTTCAAGGGGGAAACCTCCTTTACATTACATAAATGAACAATTCTTGGATGATACAAATGAAAAGACCTCCTTTCTATATATAGGAGTCTAAGGGGTCATTATATAATCAGAGCCTGCATAACATTAATAATGTAAGGGCACAATAATAACAATAGTGGGCTTCTATGGGGCACAATAGTAACAAGATGGGCAGTACATGGGTACATCAATATAATAAGGGGGTTGTACTAATAATAATAAGGGGTTACACTAGTAGTATAGGGACCTAACATAAATGCAGTTTTTGACTAGTCCTGTGGGCAGATATTGATTTGATTGTATTTGGAAAATCCATCCATGAATGAAAATATTTCGCTCGGAATCTACTGTATTTATAGAATTTAATAAAAAATCAAATAATTGAAGGATGATTGAGGTCGTTTGAATAATCTTCATTGTCATCTTGAAGGTGGGAACGATGATGGTACTCTTCCCATGGTGTCTCTCCTATCATCATTGATTTGATCATTCATTTGTCTATAGAATGTATGAAAGACCAAGGATCAGAAGAGGTACCATATTCTAGAGACCTATCTACCAAAACACTCATCGAGTGTTGATTCGTGTTTGCCGCCCAAGCCCAGAAAATTGATTGCTACAAAGATTCGATGGGGCTTGGTGGAAACATCTCGCGATGATCCTCACTATCAGAATGGTTAGAGCTCTTCTTAAACTCAGATGATGTAGAAGAGATCATATGATTGGTTTCCACTATGGCCACTTCCGCGAAACCAGATGGAGGCAGGAGGGAAAAAGTACCCATTAAGGATGGGTCTTCTAGGAGACCTACTCGAACATTTTGAAGCAATTGTGAACTTCCATGGATCAATGGAATTCTTCCAGTAGCTTGTGAACTGTTAGGAAAAAAGGCTAGTTGGTCAACAATTGTGATTCCACCTTGGAAGGGAAATGCAATCTTTCTAAAATATGTAGACACAACAGCAGCCATAGCATAAATCCAGGGCCTTCCTAGTAAAATATTGTAATCAAGGTTTCCATCAATGACCTCGACTTCAATTTCTACTGTTTTTCCCCCCAATTCAACTTGCAAGCCACTTAAAATCCCATATGGAGTGTACGTTCTTCCATCACATGCTTTTAATGTTGTTGATGATCGTGACAAGGGTAGTGAACCAAGAGTTTTCCAGCAACTCATCGACATAATACACGTAGATCCCCCCTCATTAATGATGGTCCGATGAACAGATTTATTGAGGGATTTTACTTATATAAGGAAAGCGAGTTGGGCTGGTAATTGAGGTGTGTATCCTTTATGATTAAAGGCCACAAGATTGGAATCTGTTGGATCGATCCCACCTATTGCTAATAACAAAGCCTGCTTTTGGGAGGGACAATTTTGCAATACCTCAAGTGTCGACATAGCGGATGGCGATTGAGCCAGAAATTCCACTATATTATAATTCTGAGTAGCTCGAGCACGAGGATTAAATGTCGATTTGTGTATGACTCCCTTTGGCGACTTTATAGTGAATTCAGGAATAATGGGTGGAACAACTTCTGGCGAAGTCATTGTTGAACGATTAGGTTGATCTGTATCCTGGTTGTTCAATGATGATGGATTCCCATAATATTTGTTCCTTGTCGATATCAAAACATCATTTTTCTTGTTTGCAATGGATAGCATAAGCAGTTGGGATGTGGAAGCATTATCGATAGAAACCAGATTAGTTTGTAGGTTTGGAAACGGATCAGTCAACACCGCTGAGGTATTCTAAACCTTCAAAATTTTTGCAACCTCAACTCAATGTGGACATTTTCTCGTACAATGTTCCTTGTTACATATCAAACATGGAAAACAAGGAGGTTTCTTTGCCCCAGTAGGGTTCTTAGATGATTTTTTAGGAATGGGATTCTCCTGTTTCTTCTTATTATTTTTCCCTTTCTTCTTGCCCCCTAGTTGCTTTGGATTTTTTCCTTTGTCAAATGATACGGCATTAATCTCTGAGGCAAGAGGTTTGTCATTTGCATTCTGACTAGAAACAACAAGAGTTGGACCAGATGGACCTCTTGCGGTTTGCGTACTTGAGGCACCAATCACACCATCACCGGCATGAGTGTCCCTACTTGATTTAGGAGGAGGTGGAACGGAAAAAGATGGTCTAGGAGTGTCAGGAATTTTGTCGTAGAGTGTGCCAGATTGTGTACAGATCAAATCTAAATATTGGGCACGAGAAATGACTTGCTCTTCAGTGACAACTCCTCCTTTCACCACGTCCTCAGTGATAGACGGCAATAAGGACTTAATAAACCACTCAACTAAGAGCTTATCAGGAACATACGTCTTTACTATTCGACACGATGCCGCCACTCATGAATATGATCATATATGTGAGGGGATGTAGTCTGTTTAAAGTTGGTAAGGAGTTTTGTTCATGTTTCGTACCTGATGGGTAACTGAAAGTGGGTTAGAAAAGTAGTGGCAAGGATGCTGAAGTTATCAAACGAAGCTATAAGCAATTCAATATACCATTTCTCTGTTGGACCAGTGAGCGTTCTCTGAAAAAGGCGAAGCCTAATCGACTCATCATTCAGGGTGTTAGATGAGCACCACAAATGAAAAGTCATTACATGATTCGATGGATCTTCACCTGGATTTCCATTGAACTTAGGAATATCAGAGGGGAGTTTATGAGGAATCTCTGGCCACCAACGGTGTATGCAATTGGATCATTTGTCAGCCGGTTCAAATCTAGTAATTCTAGAGTTGCTACAAAAGGCAACTGTTGATTCAGGTTTGGTGGAGCATACCCAGGATAAGATGGAATGGCCTGAGCAGTAGCTCTTTACATACCAGCATAATGTATCTGCTGCTGGTAACTTTGATAAGGTTGTTGGACATAACCAGTATAGCGTGGTTGTTGATAACCATTTTGAAAATGTGGCTGTCCATAACCTACAAAGCCTTCTTGCTCAGGTCCTCAGTAGACTTGCTATTGACGAAATCCAGTCTGAGCTTGTGAACCAAGTCCGAACTGAGGTTGGGTTTGCTGGAATTGTGGTTGTGGGTATTGTCGTAGCCATGGTTGTTGGACCATTTGTTGTTGCCCAATACTGGAGAATTGACCAAGTTGCGGATTGACAATACCCATTGGTGCCTGAGTCGTTCCAGATAAATAAGCACTAACTTGAGGTTGCGATTGAGCCATAGAGACAAGTGGTTGTTGTATCGCGACCTGAGAAACTTGAGGTTGTGACACAACAAGCTGTGCTTGTGCTTGCGACATAGTCATAATAGCATGTGTAGTGGGAATATTCGACATAGGTTGGATCGGTTGCATTGGATATACAACACTTGGTTGTTCTGCTAGTATTGGTATCCAACCACTAGATGTAATTCTAGTTTTACCTAAATTTTGTTGGAAACTCTCATATGGTTGTTCCCCAGGAGGAAATAGTGAAAAGGCATACTGCCCTCCATATGGCGGCAGTCTAGTGTTCAAAGGATATATCGGTCTTTGAAGACTGGTTTGCCCAAATTGATACTGGTGTGCATGATCAAATTGCTGAGTTTCTACATAAGAAATACAAGATGGGACTCCGGATGAATAAATAAGAGTAGACCATGGTGCCGAAGCAGCCCCTGAGTGGACTCCCACTAGTGATTGATAACCAGTTGGAACAGATGGTACACCAGCAAACATTGTAGGAATAGCAGCAGGAAGTTCTGCCGCAGTTGCATCAGATGACACATTCCTAGATGTTGATGGTTACTCAGACATGTTTAGTCTATCCAAAAGATCTCCAAGCAATTCGATAGGAACTTGCGATGAAGGAGGATTAGAAGAACCAAACTCAGGAGTAGGAGGACACAAATGAATCCTAGTTCCAAAATGTAACGGGGTACTAGATGGGGGATCCTCTACTATCTCCTCTATAGCAATCAGACCAGGTGGAAGAGGTAGATCGTCAGGTTCGTAAAATATTTCTGGAGCCAAAGGTATAGCTTCTGCAGTGACAGATATTGGAGGGTGACACCTTCTGAACACTGAAACTCAACGTCCAGATGTTCAGGTAAATGAACTTCAGTCTCAAAGGGAGGTTCTTGAACAACTACTGGCTCAAATGTAGCCTCATTTTGAACTGAGATGGGTTCTGGATCAACTCTAGATGAAGTTGTTTCAGGTACAGAAGTGTCTACCGTTACACTAGGATCAGTTCTAATCTCCTCTTGTAACTGTGGAACTTCTTCTCTAAAGGCAGATGTACCAAAAATGATCGGAGTAACTGTAGTCTCTGATGATGTTGAAACAAAAGTTTCAAATAAAATAGATGAATTGGACTCAGTTAAATGAGACCGCTTTGTCTGGATTAGCTTCGCTTCTGGAGTCAAATACGGTTGACTCACTAGTCTCCGTGAACAACGGGGTTTTGATTGATTTCTTCCACGATTGCAGATTACTTGATCAACTCAAAATTAAGGGAAAAAATGATGTTATTCTGAATTCAATTAATTTTAATGACGCTTGGACACAACTTTTCTTTTTTAGTTTTTAAGAGTTGAGAAAAAGCTAAAGATGACTCTAGTCTCCTTCGATTTTTAATGAGCCTGAAAGGACAAGTGCTCAAATGGACCTTTTCTTTTAAAGAGTTGAAAAGGAATGAAAGTGACTACTCTAGAAAATATAGATATAGGGATTACCAAACCAATCATAAAACTGCAATATACACCTTTGTGATAAATTAAAGAGAAATTACCAAGGACTTATGTATGGCAGTCAATCTTCCTGAATGTTGTGTTCAGTGCATTGCGATCAATAAGGCGACAGACTCATCTTCCTATGGATAAAGGATATAAGCCTATTGTGGTCCCCCAATATATATGTGACGGTACGGGGAGCACAACTCCATGCTAGCACTTGTCATATCAAGGAGAAGGAATCACCCAACCTTCAATGAAGATGATAGTTACTAGTTTTAACGACGCCAGAACACGTCTCTAGCCTAGACCTCTAGATATGTTGCGTTAAGTTCCAAATCGTTGTTAGGTTCATTGAAATTTATTTGAAAGTTGATCTTGTTTAAAGTTTTCCTTTCAATGGTTCACCGCGTGATGATGATTTGAAATTCCTAAAATGCAATCTACAATGATAAACAATCTTTGTTTATTTTGAGCAATGAAAATCCTAGCTACTAGGGAAAGAAGATTACAATTCTTTGAAACGAAGAGCAAAGAGCACACACTAGTGCATTTTCCTAAATCATTTTTTCGCACACAAAACAAAAAATTCTAAATTCAAATGCATGTATTTGTTTTCATTCTCCTTAATGTCAAAAATGCCAAAAAACAAAACTAAATGCAGCAAAGATCTGAAATATTTCACTCAAAGCGACATTTTCAACAATTTCTTCTTCAAAATAGAAAGGAAGACTCCACGACGCTTTTCAATTTTGAATAAAAAATGCTTTCAACACTTTGAATATAAACAAATCAAACCAAGCACATGAAGAAAAGTTCAATCGATTATCAAGGGAAGGAAGAATTCACAACACTTCTCTTTTTGACACAAAACAATAATTACGACACTTTTTGTACCAAAGCGACAAATCAATTTAAACAAATTTTCGACGAAGGATTGTAAATGATGAAAAAATACACAAAACATTTACTAATCCTCTTCTAATGGAGGTTGATCTATGTGATGCAAGTAGGATTCAGTAAGGAGGCACTGTTCATAAGCAACAAAACAACTAAACAAAACCGAAAACAAGGTCAAAAACCCTCAATTTCTAGAATGGAAGAAGAGTTCGCTCAGTCATCGCACCTGGGCTTCACAGAAATAGGGATGCGTCACACTTACTACACTCAGGAGGTGCGATACATACTAGGTTACAATGACAGACAGTGCGATGGTCCAGGGAGCGCAACTAAAATGGGTTTTGGCTCAGAGGTGCAACTGTTTTCAATGAATTAAGCTGAGCTTTGATGAACAGTAAAGAGAAAAGTATGAAGGAATGTCTTGAGAGGTTACTGAGCTACCAAAAGGGCATCTAGATGTGCTTGCAAGTCAAATGTTTAATTCATAAACTAAACCAGAGATTGACTGAAGCAGCATTCATCTACTATGCAATTGCAAAGCAAGAGCAGTTCGAAGGCTACCTGGCTGATTTCAGGATCCGTCTATAGTTTATAAAACAAACAACAACAAAAAACAAACATCTATTCGCTCCACAGTGGAGTCGACAATTTGTTTCTAGGAAAACTAGTGTCTTGTCGAACGACTAGCCCTCTAGGTTTGGCAGCTACCCTAGAAACAATAGTTTAAAGAAATTCAACAATTTCTTCTATGTGTAACAGATAAGAGAAAGATAATGGAACCAACCTGTAACTTCGGCTTAATCCCTTGCTTGATCTCTCTCCCCTTTGACAGAGCTTGCAACTCCTCCTCGTACTTAACACGCTTGGAGAGTGCCTGCACAAGTACAGCAACAAAGAACCGTCAAAGCATCGTGATCTATTACAACATAAACATTACAAAATCAGATATATAATGAACAAATAATAGCATTCACAAATGATAACATTCACAGTTGCACAATTATATGGAAGAAAACTTGAAGAAATTTATTAATAGAAGGGAGAATTACAACCCAGTTGTCTGATCCAACATCATCCTCCCAGCTTCAATCCTTCTTCACTTCATGAAATAGCAAGATCACACCAACAATACAATGCTCTTTCGTCAATTACAAACTATCAGTACTTCCTTGCAATTCACAATATTCCAGCCCCTAGATCTCTTAGATGAGGGATCCATTTATAGATGTGTGCAAGGGTGTGAGTCATCCATGGGATTTGATTAGTGTCATTCCACTTGTTACAATTGGTTCCACTTGGAGATTTCTTGGATCTCTTACTCATCCCTGGGCGAATTCAGAGAGGCAAGTGGCATAGGAGAAGTTTCTAGAAGATTCCATGAGCAACCACCTAGCAAATTGTCTCTGGCATTTGTCCATCCTCACCCATCTCACCCTATAGAAGGCCCAAATAATATGCATCACACCTTGGCAGTGTACCACTCAGTATGCATCGTACTTTACCAGTGGAACAATCAGTATGGTTCAGTTTAGGCAATTTCTAGATGGTTTCTCAGATGGAACTTTTGGGGAATGATGTAATCAGATGAATATGTTCTTTTAGGGTATGAAACAACTCTTTTAGGGGTTGATGAGCCCTAGTTTATCGACATATAAGTTTGGGGTTGATGTGCCCAAATATGTCTATAACACCTTCTCATCCTAATTCTTTTTCCTACCACTTCCTTTCTTCTTCCCATCGGATTGTTGGTCAAATTTGGGGTTAGAAGTTTGAACAGAATTTATAGATGAAGGTTGAGAAGGCATAGGCACTGATGGTGATACCTACATCAAAGAAGTAGTTTCTAAAGACAACTGCTGAGATTGATTTAGCAGGTTGGCCGTGTTAGTATCAATCGATCCAACTAGCTCGTCGGCATGGGGACCTAGCTTTGGCTGGGATAAATAAATCTTAAATCTAGGAGAATTGGGCAAAATTTTATGAAGAACCCCGGATTGAGAATATATAAGTTCTAGCTGTTGGGCTCTAAAAATAGCCTATTCTTTGGTGAATACACCGGAGAGCAATACATCCTTAGAAATCTCAGGTTGCAAAGATTTTAGAAACCATTCAAGAAGGAATTCTTGCGGAATATTGGCTTTAATGAGCCTCTTCCTTCTCGTCCATTCCTGGATATGATCCAAAATGTGGGTTGCCTGGTCCTGGTGGAAATTATCTAATAGCTTAGTTCCAGCATCATAACAAACATGCAACTGAAAATGGTTTAGAAATATGGTTGCCAAATCACCAAATGAAGCGAAGGTGCCCCCTAGGAGTTCAATGTACCATTTAGCCGCATTCCCAGTTAGGGTGCATTGAAACAATCTCAACCTGATTGAATCATCTATCAGGGAGTTCGATCAACACCATAATTGGAAAGTGGTTATATGGTCATCCAAATCTTCACCAGTCTTCCCTTCGAATTTGGGTATATCCAACAGAAGTTTGGTTTGAACCGGAGGCCAGGACAGGTTATATCGGATCAGATCATTAGTCAATTTGGATATATCTGGAAAGTTTAACGTTGCTAGGAAAGGTAAGCGAGGAGGACATTGTGGATTACACCTGGTCTGGGCAGAATTTCCAACATTTTGAAAATAATACCCTAGATTTGTGAAGGCACCAGGTTTCTTGAAGTAATTCGTAGAAAAACCTAAACCTTGTGGCCCATAAAAAATTGGAGTTTGTCCAAATCCTGCTGAAAATTTTCCATATCCAGTGAAATTTCCCCCTAGATAGGTGTTGAATGGAGGGGAGAGCCCTTGGTAAGGGTTCCATGCATGAGCATAGGGATAAAAACTCTGGAGTGAACTTAGGGAGGAATACGACATATTCCCCTGTTGTTGGGCATGGAATCCCCCCATGACATGTTTTAGGGCTCAAAGCCCAAGTTTTGAGTTGATATTGTTGTAAAGCTCCATGAATTGTGGGCATGAAATGTATGTTAGAGTCATAGGCCTATCCACCCTAAGTTTTGAATGTAATGTCGGCATACCCATGGTCTGCAGACCATGGGATTGTATAAATAGAGCAATGCTCTAAGTTGTAAAGATATCTAATAGGATGGAAGAGAAGATAGGCATGAAAGGTCTTAAAGATTAAGTCGAAGTGTGAAGTGTGTCTTGGGTTGTAGAGTAGGAAAAGGCTCTGCATCTGAGTGCACAAAGGCCTAGTTGTCCGTAATTGATTGCGTAGACCCCTGGAGCTAAGTGCGCAGGGCAGAATAGAGTTTGTAACCGAATGAAGAGAATAATAAAGAGAAGTTTTATCTGAATTCCATGTATTTGTTCTGAGTTATTACATGTTTCATATCATTTGTGAATATATTGTTTCTTTACTACGCACACTTGTATGAATTGTGAATATTGTTAAGTATAACTGAAAGCATACAGATAAGCTAAGTTAATCAACTAATATTATATTACTAGTAAGGACTTGGGTAATAACACTATTCGGCCCCCGAGTAGGGATGCATGAAGGCAGCACCTCAGGCTGCAAGGAACGGGTAAGTGCGCATAGCGACATGCACGCAGGGTCGAACCGCGGACCACTTCAACCCATTAGACATCTCCAGGGTGTGGAAACCTGGTTCTAGCACCCTCCCATACTACTTCGGGTGAGATCTCAGTCCCCACTCCATGGAATGTTGTTGAAAGGGCCAGTAGTACCGGGATTTGTTTGGCTAAATCACCTCTGAACCTGGGTTAGGCCCCAACAAGCCAACAAATGGTTTTATTGCTGAGACCAAGATCTGCATAAGGGATGTCTTAGGTCGTGTCACTGGAATCTAACAAAGAAAGAAATTGAAGGGTGGTTGGACATAAATATTCACGAGTTCGCGGCGCAGGAAAATAGGAATCCACGAGTATCAAAGGAATAGTGGTTAGAGCGCTACTTATATACGGAAATCCACGAAAGTTTCTTTGCATCCTTCCCCTCTGAGTTGTATGAGTGGATTGCGAAGCTATCAGATAGTCAAGGAAGGTGTAGGCTTGACAAGTGGATTGTGTGGACTCCAGAATTGGTGCACAGACTAGAAGCATCAAAAGATAAGATTGCATGCACTGTGGACCATTGGCTCGATCGAATTATATTAGGTTTATCACCGAATTCACGGTAGATACTTCAGTCAGCTACAGCGAAGAAAAACAACGCTTCCTCAAAGCACTACAAGGTAAGTACATTAAATATTTTAACACTTGGATTAAAATGCTATTGTGTGAAAAGCGGGTTATGTGAATAAATTTATGTTTGGGGCTACGCGAAGTGGGAGGATCTATAGAAACGAAGGTAGAGAAGAGATAGAAAATAGCCCCTTGATTTCGCCTTGGTGGGAAAGCGAGGAAGAGCTCGTGAAAGTTTCTCTGAGAAGCGCGATCAATCTAATAAGGCAACGAATTCCGCACATACCACCTCCACCTACACCACCACCTGTCTCACCATCTTCACCTCCACCTCCACCACCACCACAGTTCAATATGGCAAGTGCGATAAAATTTCTGCTATTCAGAGGAGTAGGGAATGACGATCTGGACCAATTTTGGTTCGTGGTAAAAGCTGTTTTGGAAGCACAAGGAGTCATGGATGAAAATATAAAGAAGGAAATGTTGGTAAGCACATTTCAGGATCGCGCGCTAACATGGTACATTAAGCATTCTAATGACCATCCAAACACGGGAATCGTAGATATCCAGGATGCACTGAACAGGGAATTTAGCAGGCCAAAATCAGAGACACAATCGATTATCGAATTTAAGGAAATCGCGATGCTTCCCGGCAAGACCCCATGGGATCTAGATCAGAGACTAAAGAGTATGATTCGTGAAGCCAACATGACCTTGACGGATGGATAGCACCGCGCATGGGTTGTAGTGTCACTAATGCCGCATTTAAGGACGGTGTTGTCGCAACAGAATCTATCCACCCAGGCCGAAGCTTTGGAGATTGCAATGAGACTACAAGAGACCCCAATAAAAGATCCTAGCCTAGGAGTCCAACAAATCCACGTGCAACTGCAAAATTTGTGTCTGGAAATGCATTTTTTGAAAGAGGACAGGACAACTCGACCAGAGGCGCACGAGGGGGCATGGTGCATAAAATGCAAAGGCCAGGGGCATGATAAGGACCATTGTCCAATCTTGATGAACTACTTGGCAATGGGAGGGCCAATTCCATTAAGACCAGAGGAAAAAGAAGGATTGAGCGCGGTGCCTGCACTATGGTGCACAATTTGTCAGATAGGAGGAAAACATGCTACGAATAATTGTCATCTACTACAGAAGTATACGCTGACATCCCAGCAATTGTATAGTAATTTTTGCAGGTCAGTAGGCCATGATGAATACACCTATAGAAGTTATGAACTGATGATGGGTCGGACTCCTACCTACAGAGTGTAGACTAAAATAGGAGCCCTTGATCAAAATGCAGGGATGGCGCGCACTGGATTTCAGGGGCACGGACGAGGTTGAGGTGGAATGGGACCAAGAACGGGTTGCAGATAGCTAATTTGTTACAATTACGGAGAGCCAGGGCATTATGCTCATGATTTTACAAATCTAATGAGAGCATCATGTTTATATTATACTCAGTTTGATCATGAGATGGAGGACTGCCCTACACTGATAGCGAGGTTGCGTGATAAAGGAATACTCCAGCATCCCCCAACTCAGACCCTACAAATGATGAGGTCTGAGTCGCGTGAAGATGACCCAAATGTACACATCGTGCTTCAAAGTGGTATCATGACGGGAGATGACAAGGGTAAGCAGCCTGAAGAAAGTTTATGGGTTTGCAAGACTTCTACAAAGGAACCAGAATTTGATTTGGAGCGCGTGAAGTAGACATTCATGGAAGCTAAGAAGAGCTTCATGGAGGCCTCCACTTCAGGTATTAAGGATAAACTAGAGCCAGAGATGGATCCTTCAATGCTCACTACCTTTCTGGAGACATGCATGAAGCTGTTGCGCGAAAACAAGGTGGTGAAGGGACTGTAGGAACTTATCACTAGGTGCACTGGATCAAGAGAACCGCGCGTAGTTCAGAACCTCGGAAAACATACATCGCGAACAGGAAGGGAAATGGGATTGACTGCACAAATCAGGGAGTATGAAATGGATCAAGTAATTCTGGATATAGGATCGAATGCAAATTTGCTGCCAAAGAAGACATGGGAGTGCATGCGCAGGCCCATGTTGCAATGGTCCCCTATTCAATTGCAAATGATGAACCAGCAGGAGATCCTATCGATGGGAAGATTGCAGGGGATAATGGTAGACATCGAAGGTGCGAGTGCACTTGCAGATTTTGATGTGATAGAGATTGTCGATGACAGCAACACCTATCCCACGCTACTGGGAATTGATTAGGCCACAGACATGAACAGAGTGATAAACCTGAAGAAGCGCAAAATGATTTTTGAGAAAAAGTCACTGCACGTAGTGGTACCTTTAGACCCTGTGGAAGGATCGCCCTACATAGAGCCAGTGCGCGGTGATGAGAGCAACGATGAGCTAGAATGTATCTATATGATAACCGCTTGGGAACAGGATTGGGTAAATCCTGCAGCGGATGTCAAGATTTTGTGGGAGCATGAAATCTCTTGCACATTACATTCAGATGAGGAAACAGAATGATGGCAAAACTAGTTACACGAGGTAACCACGCTCAATTGCAACATGATGGTAAGATCACTATGCTGTGTGACAACAGAGGTAAGGGATCTAACTATGTTTGATAAGTTGACAGTGGTGGATGAATTCATGAACAAATTTGAAAGAGAAGTACTGGAACAACAACGTTTAGACGCTCTGAAATGGGCACTACACGCTACGCCTGCAAGGTGGTGGAGTACGCGCCAGCAACATTTTGAGGACTAGCGCAAATGTAGAAGGGTGATGCTTATACAGTTTGGAAAGCCTCAGTTGCAGATGGAATCCGGGTATGATGGATGAAACAGCCTGCGCGCCCACCTCTCCAGATGGGTACAGGTGTATGGTGCGCAACCTGCACGAACGCACACCGCTCTCACGATAGGAAACAAGAACAACAAGCAGAAGTAGGCAAGACAAGTGCGCGGATGGTGAATTATGATAAGACCTAGCGTGCCAAAAGTCATACATGGGGAAGCCTTTGACAAGGTGTGCAAAGTGTTGAACAGGGTCCACCATGTGAGATGCACCAACTAGGACCTGCGTGTACCAGCAGTTGTATGGGCTTATAGGACCATGTGTAAAACTCTACCCGCGCAAGCACTTCCGAACTAGAATTTTGAAGCAGGGGATGTAATCCCTATGGAGCATCTAAAATCGAATCCGCGCATAGTAGCACCCATAGATACGAGGGTCTGCAAAGCTCAGAATGAAGAAATCACACAGCTGCAAGAAACATGACACCTAAGACTTGAGGAAGAAATCCGACAGGGAAACCTTAGACTTCGCGAACTTGAAAATGATTAGGTACGGCTAAGGGAGAAAAGCACTTTGATGGACACAGAGTTCAAGAAGATAGAAGACAAAATAAGGAAGCATTTCCTGTCGAAAAACCAGGAATGGTAAGGCAAGGTGCGTACGATTGTACTAACAAGTTGGAGGACTATCATCGTGAACTGGTTAGTCTGCGTCGTGGCTTGGATCGCATATCACCAAATGAAGTGACCAGGGTAGCACATTGCATGTAGTAACGTGCACGGTGCCGATCACCACAATGGAAGATGGGGATTCTCCGCGAACCATGGTGGGGGACGGGATGGAGCCCCGCACAGGTGGTGCGACCACTTGACTAGTTGTAGGAAGATTAGTCTTAGTGCTCCAGGAAGATGAAAGTGAGCGTGGGACTATAAAATATTCTACCTGGGAGCTGCACAATATTGGACATGCACATAGAATCAGAACATCACAAGGTTCACGACCGCGCACGAAGGGCTGTGCTGCTGCGTGGGTTGGCTGGGAAGTGACCATTGAGGTCACTATTCACGATGGGATGTGTGATTTGAGGGCAAATGGACTGGGCGGCGGGCATTTAAGACATGATTCATGGGCAAGATTTGGGAAAATCTACTGCCAAGAAAGAATAAATGGCCCGAAATTTGGGGGAACAGTCAAATTCGAATTCAAAAGGCGCTATAAAACACAAGGGTTGGCCAGTGAACAACACTTGGTCATTTGAGAATTGAGTGGTTGAGCAAAGCACTGAGCATTGAGAGTCGAGCGATAATTGAGCCCCTCAGCTTTCAAGTGATAGAATACAGCCTAGCTACGATGAAAACCACTAAGGATGGTTTCAGAATTGAAGAGGTAACCGTCGGCGAGGCCGCACAGAACCAAATGATGGAGGATGTACTAGAAGGCACCGAGGTTGTAACAGAAATCCCCAAATCACCGCGAACACCAAGGCCCAAGAAGGATAAATAGGTAATGGGTCCAGTACGCGTGTCCCCGAGGAATCCACGACACAGCAAACTAACCATGGGTAAGAAGGGGAAAGTAGTCACAATACTAATGGATGAGGAAGAAGAAGACTTGCAGGCCCTAATCGCCACAGTAGATGAAGAAGAAGACATGGAGGAGGATATCCAACCATTACGCTCTACAAAAAAACTGCCCACATATGTCCCTTCACTGAAAGGGAAGACTAAAGTACCAAAGGATCTGGATGAAACGAAGAGTGCACTCCAGACCCCACTCCTCCCAGATGGCATTGTATTTGAGTGCATGCACCTGGGCCGCGTGCCAACCATGAAGTTCGATGACTAGGACCTTGCTGACCACGAGAAGTTCCCTCATCTGGAGACCACGAATTTGATGAAGCAGAATAATGAGGGGGCAGTGATAATGTTAGAGTCGCGAAAATGGCTGTGCAGTGTAGAAAAGGCCGAATTTCTGCACTTATTATGGATACCACATTTCCACCGTGCGCCCATCACCATTTTCATCATCAGGTAGCTACTCTTCCTAGTGCATGATGGGTATCTATGGCTGGAGGAGCCTATTCCCATCATGGCAGACCTCATTCACCATATTTCTCAGCTCCTCTGTAAAGGAAAGTACCTTGCAACCATCGTCAAAAAGGGCAGCGATTTGGCTCTCGTAGAAGCCATGAACGAAAAATACAACCTGGAGAAGAAGAAGAAGGGCTACGCCATCTACAGCATCAAGGACAAAGTGGTACGCATAGAAACCCAACTCCTGGTCAGCAAAGTTATGAGGAAGTGTCACGCTGATGAGGTACCCGTGCCAGTGGTCGCACTAGCCGAGCAGTGCGCAGAGGGGCTCCAATTCAACTGGTCTGAATTCCTCTACGAGGAATTTTTGACAAACTGTCATGAAGCCCAGGAGCAAGGTAAAATCTTCCACTATGCATGGTTGTTGTTATCCATAATGCTCGTAGCAAGGGAACTACAAGAAGATAGTCAATTCCCCAACATTGACAGAGACTTACTGGAGGCTACGAAGTACGCTTCGCTCTAGGCCACAAAGGACGCAAAACAGATTCGTGACACCAAAAATTTCTGGGTGCTCATGGAGGTGAGCATCCGGATGTGGATCAATCAGAGGCCGTGCCTGTCACCTACGATGTACAATAGTGTGTAGAGTTTTGCAGACTTCAAAGCTGATATGCACAGCATTTATATCAGGGCGCAAAAGGATCTGGCGAAGCAGTGGATGAAGCTACTGTTTGTAGACACTGACGAAGCGATTTTTACTGTCTTGGAGACATGGCCTCCCAAATGTCCTGCCCCAGATCTGGCAGAACTGGAGAAGGCAGCAGCACAGAAGAAAAAGGATGATGCCAAGCTGCGTGTCACTCAATTGGCAGAGAAAAGGTGAAAGGAAAAAGAAGCAACTAAGGTAGGGGCAGTGAGAGAAGCGGCACAGAAAACCGCGGAGAAGAAGAAGGTCGAAAGAGAACTGATTCTCAGCTCCAAGTCTGCTAACAGATGGGTTAGTACACCCTTGGAAAGGATTATAACTTTGACCCGTGGAGGGAAATGGTATTGATCCTAAAGATGGGTTGGAATGTGGTATATGACCACTCCCAAAAGGGAAACCTTGAAAAGAAGCTAACCCACTTGCCATGGAAGTCAAAGACGTGGAGGTAGCTGATGGAAAACTTAATGAAACTGAAGGAATTGCGCTGGTAGGAATTCCAAAGGGGAAAGAACTAGTGTTGAAGGCAAAATTTTGGGTTCCCCCATTCAAATATGAAATGGAGGTAGAGCCAAAAATTGCAGCTCTAGGAGTGATTGAAGGTATGGAAACCATACCTCCTCCTTGTACTGATAAAGGAGTTTGTACACTAGTAGCACTCATAGTTGAAACCATGCTCCCAGCAGTGGCCATCGAAGGAAAATATCGAAATAGACCAAGGCTCGAAGGCTTGTGGGTCGGAGTACCAAAGTATAATAAAACATCTGGATGATCGGGAGGAAGAGGAGAATTAGGAGTCAAAGGAGACTCAGGAAGTTCCTCAACCTCTATAATGTCTTCCGACTGGAAGAGGACTCTAGAAAGGGCTAGAGTGTTCCTCTCCAGTTCTCTACTTATACCATGCATATTCTGTAAATCAATAGCTTCGGCCAAAGCATCAATCTCCATTGTGTCTACTACCATAGATTGGAAATCACCGATAGAATTTCTCCTACGCCTTCTGGAAGAAGGATCAACACTTGTAGGTGAAAACCCACAAAGCCTCCTAGACTGACGAACTGGTTGATCAACCACTTTTAATTATTTTTAAGAGAACTAATTAAAGACTTAAAAAAATTATAAAGCTAGGCCAACTAGGAGCAAAGAGAACTCTCTAACAATGTCCCTAAAAGATACAGTCAATCGAGGTACTTCACAATTATTTCCGCTCCAGGTGATGAGGACCGGACACCAAAATAAAAGAAAGTGAAAATCAAGGACCTTCCGAAAATAGTTTGGGATAATGATGGCCCAGACCTACTAGCGAAGGTAACAGAAACAGTTATGCTGACCTCCAGACAAAATCCTTTGTCAGTGCAAGCACCCAAGCTTTGCAAGGGTACCCTCTAGAAGTATTAATGAATGTGATGCAACATCTGCCTTAGGTACCATGGGATTCCCCTTTGCAGCCACCTATATGATCCCTAGGACTAGCAACTAAGGGCACTAGTTCGTATCAAAAGCCAGGCGGAACAGTCTCTGGGTGGGATCCAACAAGTAGGAGAGGGGGTATCTCTCTTCCTCGTCTTCACTCTCCCTCGTGTTTAACTCCCAATCACGGAACTTTCCCAGTCTTTCTGATGACACTGGATTTCACTCATTATTCAACACCTATGTTTGATAGTTTGAGTGGCCTTGGAAAGTTAACTCTCCACTCACTTATTCCAAGCCCTAAATAACTAAGCTTGTTGGTGTTGTTAATGACAAATTAAAAAAAAAAATCTAGTTCTTTTTATTAAAGCGCCTGAATTTATAGGGTTGTTCTTTAAGTCAAAGGTACAACGAGAGTGAAACTTATGGTGTTTTCGATGCAAAAGAAATCAATAGAAACTTAAATATATGCATGCAGTTATTTTCTTCGATGAAAAAGGATTTCTACTTGGTTCTACGAAAATATTATATAGGCAAAATATTTCTTTTTCTTTTTCAGAAGTACACTCCACACGCACTCAAAATCTAACAAAAGGACTAAAAATGCTTATTGTGCAAACTAACCTAATGCAAACTCAAATGATGATGCAAGATCCTATGAATATTCATATAATAAGCAAATGTGTTTCTTTACAAGATGAATAAGCCAACTTGAAAATAAAGACGGCAAAAATTCAATAACAAATTTCCCTCAAAACCAAGCAAAACCAATTGAAAAAGTTCACAATTACTCAAAAACAAACAAAAGAAACCAAAAACAAAAACTTGAAAAGAAAAAGAATGGCAAAAGCTATGTTTTTTGTCTTTTTCTTTTAAAAACACAAAGAAATTTTTGAGGTCACAAAAGACTACTAAACTTCAAATATCAAGAAACAAGCATAAAGAGTCCATGAACTTTGCAAATTATGCAACTCATCAATAAAATGAAACTTGAAATGAGGAAGGACTACAAACTTGCATTAACTGATCTGATTAGCAATATAAAAGACTTCAGCAAACCAACAGAATGTCAAGAAAGACTCTCAAGATTTCCAAAGAGACACTCAAAAACCATGAAAAACAAAATAGGTCAACCAAAAAGGAAAGCGAAGCAAAGCAATCTAAACTTTGGGTTATAAATGAAACTGAAACCAATTCCTTGTTCTGGAAAGCCAGAACAACCAAGAACTTATGACAGAAGCCTTGAACCCGAAACACAAACTGAAATCTTATTAAAAAAGAAATCCTAGGTCAACTAGGTTTTTCACCGAGAAGAAGATTTGAAATTGAAAACTGGCAATAAAGCAGAACTTTAATGACAGCGAATGACCAGAAAATAGAAAAAGTCGCGAGGCAACAGAGTTAAATGAGCAAAATATTCTGAAAAAT
>APFE031298218.1:41449-61623 GCA_000404065.3 Pinus taeda | reverse complement strand
TTTTACAACGACCGAGTCATTGAAATCGAGCCGGCCGAGTCATTACCGTTTCAGAGTCGGAGTCGGAGTCGATCCTCAGCCGAGTCGGAGTCGGAGTCGGAGTTTTAAAACTATGGGTGCCACATCTTGTGTCCTCTTGTCTTGCCTTGTCTTCTACTGTTTATGTTTATGTTATATCTGCATTTTACTATCATGTTGATGTGATTGCTAATCTGGAAATTGATATTGGGTTAATAAGAAATTTGAAGTCAATTGCTCTTAAGCATAGAACATACCAAAATTAACATGGTTTCAGAGCTGAGGTGAAGACAAAGCCCAAGCAAGAGTGAAAGAGCAATCACCGAAGACAGTTGGAAAGGACAAAAGGCTCAATGGGTTCCTCATCCCACTTCCTGGCTGAAGACAAGCTCCGTGAAAAGTCTGACTACCACGAATGGAAGATGTCTCTTAATCAAATGCATTGGCTGCTACAAAGAACAAGTACACTAAGGGTGAAGTCAAAGCGAAGAAGATTATCAAAGATTCCATTGACAAGCGTCTGGTGGCCTACATCTCTGACTTGAACCCCTCCAAGGAGATCTACGACAGATTGGTAAGCATGTTCTACCACGAATGGAAGATGTCTCTTAATCAAATGCACTGGCTGCTACAAAGAACAAGTACACTAAGGGTGAAGTCAAAGCGAAGAAGATTATCAAAGATTCCATTGACAAGCGTCTAGTGGCCTACATCTCTGACTTGAACACCTCCAAGGAGATCTACGACAGATTGGTAAGCATGTTCAAGGTCAGATATGCAAATCAAGTTTTGTTCCTCAAAAATAAGTTGAAGGATATCAAGAAGGGCAAGGACAAGGATATTCAATCCTAGTTCTTAAGGATCACTAAGATCAAGAATGATCTTCTATTGATTGGAGAAGTCATTCCTAATAGGTATCCGAGTGGTATATATTTAGAACCACTATTCTCAATAATGATCGAATTTCGGGATTTGAAGAATTGATGTCGAGATGCATTCAAGAAGAGACAAGAATGGTGGAGCAAGAAATGCCTTCAAATAGAGGCAACCCCACTTCTTTCTCTGCTCATGCCAAAAGGAGAAATAATTCTGGGTCTAAAGGACATTTCAAAGGTAAGCATGGATCTAAGGGTGGAAGGAAGGGCAGATGCTTTGTTTGCAAAAAGTTTGGCCACTATGCGAGGGAGTGTCCAAATGGAAAGGACGCATCACATGAGGATGATCACAATCACTCCAAGGGAAACTTCAAGAACAACAAGCAAAGGAATGGCAGGTTCAATGGCAAAGGAAAAAGGAATGCAGGAAATCATGGAAATGGTCAACCCTCCAAGAAAGCAAGGAACTATAGGTATGAAGAATCAAATATTGTTAACAACAAGCAAAATGAGTATTATCTTATATCGGCCCTCTCCACTACCTCTCCTCCGGACACTTTGGGGAATTGGCTTATTGATAGTGGTGCCTCAAGGTACTTCACTGGATGCAAGGAAGCTCTCTCTAATTTGATAGAGAAGGAGGCAAACTTGGAGATTATTCTTGGAGACAATGCCACCTATCCCGTAAAGGGTGTAGGGAATGTTACCCTTCAATTGGATCAGAGTAACACGAGTCATTTACAATAAGTTCTATATGTACCTGATCTCAAGAAGAACCTAGTGTCCATTTCGGCAATGGAATACAAAGGCTACAAGGTGGCATTCATCGATGGAAAGGTACGTGTTTGGAAAAATAATTTTAAAGACCCTTTTACACTTGGGTTCTGGGTTGACTCTTTGTATCAAGTTGGAGGAATTCCATTGGGGGCCATGTCTTGCAACACATCTCTACAATCTGAAGTATGGCACCGGAGGTTTTCCCATCTTCATTATAAAGCCCTTCCCGATGTGAGGCAAATGGTGACAGGGATGGCCAAGTTCAAAGTAGAGCATGAAGGTATATGTCCTGAATGTACTGAGGGAAAACTTAAAAGGGGACCATTCCCCTCTAGTAATAGAAAGACCACAGATATATGGCAGTTGGTCCACTCCAACATATCTGGTATGATGCCCGTAAACTCTTTGGGAGGATATTTACATTATCTCACTTTTACAGATGATTATTCTCACAAGACTTGGATCTACTTCTTGAAAAGGAAGGATGAAGTGTTCACCTGGTTCCGTCACTTCAAATCCATGATCGAAAATCAATTCGAGAAGAGAATCAAGATATTGAGGATTGATAATGGGGCCGAGTACGAATCCAATGAATTCCATGACTATTGCGGAGAAGCTGGCATTAAGAGGGAGACCACTATACCATACACTCCTGAGCAGAATGGTGTGGCGGAGAGGAAGAACCGTACTATCATAGAAGTTGTTTGTGCCATGCTTCATGATCAAAGGCTTCCGAAATTTCTATGGGTCGAAGCTGTGAATATTGTTGTGTATGTTCAAAACCGATGCCCTCATCAAGCACTGGACTCCAAGACTCCCGAAGAAATGTTCACTGGTAAGAAACCCGATGCCTCTGATTTTAGAATTTTTGGAAGTCATGTATACTTTCATGTGCCGAAAGAGAAAAGAAGCAAATTGGGTGCATCTGGAAATAAAGGAATCTTTGTGGGCTATAGCAAAGTTGAGAAGTCATGATGTCACCTTTGACGAAGATATGGCTCTTAGCAAGGTTGACAACCTCCCTATACCAAGGAAGGATAAAGAAGCTGACACCGAAAAGAAAGGTGAAAAAGAAGATGAAATGATGCCGAATGTTGATGACCCTATGGATCCTATTGATCCTCCTCCTCAAGAGCCCTCTTCCTCCAAGAAGAGGCCCTCACGGCTTAGGGAGACTCTCGAAGATGCTGAGAGACATATTGCACCAAGGGGAACTTTCCATGAAAGCAAGAAGCCGACTAGGTATCAAGGTTACTTGACCATTATGAGCACTATCATTCAAAATGAGCCTACATCATTCGAAGAAGCTGTGAAGCATCAAGTGTGGAAGGATACTATAAATGAAGAATATGAGTCCATTATGAAGAATGGTGTCTAGGATGTGGTCCCTAAACTCCAGGACAAATCAATTGTCACCTCTAAATGGCTTTACAAAATCAAGCATGGAGCTAATGGGAGTGCAGAAAAGTACAAGGTTCGCTTTGTTGCTCAAGGCTTCTCTCAAGAGGAAGGTGTAAATTTCGATGAGATATTTGCACCTGTTGCCCGATACACCACCATCCACTTGATCATAGCCCTTGCCGCTTCGCAAGGATGGAACCTACATCAGGTGGATGTCAAGAACGCTTTCTTGCATGGTTCAATTAAAGAGGAAGCCTATGTGGAACAACCCAAGGGGTTTGAAATTCATGATCGGAAATCTCATGTATGCAGGTTGAAGAAAGCTCTCTATGGGTTGAAGCAAGCACCCTGAGCTTGGTATGAGAGGATCGATAGCTACTTGATGACGCTGGGATTCACTAGGAGTGAAGCCGATCTGAACCTTTACTTTAAGGTTGAAGATGATAGACCTCTCATACTGGTGCTCGATGTGAATGACCTCTTTCTAACAGGTGTAGACCCTCTCATTCAAAAATGTAAGAGGGAGTTGGCTTCCAAATTTGAGATGAAGGACCTAGGACTGATGCACTACTTCCCAGGGTTGGAGGTCTAGCAAAAGCCAGGAGAAATTTTACTATCTCAAGGAAAATATGTGTGAAGATATTGGAAAGATTTGGGATGGTGGACTGCAAGCCCGTGACTACCCCGATGGAGCTTAACTTTAAGAAGTTATGCGGCAGTGCTGCCGACTTGAATTGGGAAATGCTTTTGAGTATCGTCAACTCATAGGAGCACTGATGTTCTTGGTGAACTCCCATCTGGATATATGTTTTGCAATTGACAAGTTGAGCCAATATATGGCTGAGCCTCATCACAGACACTGGATTAGTGCCAAGAATCATCTGAGATATCTTCGGGGCACAATCACTCATGGGCTAAGATACACTGTTGGAGATGTGAGGTGGCATGGTTATTTTGATGCTAATTGGGTAGGCAGTGTGGTGGATCGCAAGAGCACTTCTGGGTGCTGCTTCTCTTTGGGTTCTGCTTCGATATCCTAGATGAGCAGGAAGCAGAAGTCGGTTGCTTTAAGCACCGCTAAGGCCAAATACATAGCTGCGAGAATGGCCTCTTGTGAAACTGTCTGGTTGAGGAAGCTCTTCAGTCAGTTGTTTTGGACATGTGATGGATACTATCATGATCCTCTGCGACAACCAGAGTGGGATCCAATTATCAGAGAATCTCGTATTTCATGATCGCTCCAAGCACTTCGATATCAGGTACCACTTTATCCGAGATATGGTACAACAAGGAGCAATAAGGCTCCATCACATTGGGACTGATGAGCAGGTCGCTGACATTCTGACGAAGCCCTTGGGAAAAGTCAAATTCTTGACTTTCCGAGAACAACTAGGAGTCGTGGAGAGACCCCTCCTATGAGGGTCCTATATGATATGGACATTGAGCTTTGGGAGCTCCGAGGGGCTTGGAGTACTTCTTGGAGCAACGAGCAACCATAGGGTGAGTGGTTCAGCCTTCCCCTAGTGGTTTGCTATGTACAAGGTGAGTGGTTCAACCTTCCCCTGTGATACCCCGTGGCGACATGTAGGCAAGATGAGTGGTTCATCCTTATCCTGCTGAGACATCCTACCCATGCAGTCTGGGACTCATGGGAAGTACCTCTCATCTGGCCAATGAGTAGGGAAATGAGGATAGGGACCATAGTATTACCGATGGACGCATTGTGTACTACCGTACTCCCTATGCTAGGATGACATTGATCTGGGATCAATTGGAACTGACTTCGGGTCAGTAAGAGTGGTATGACACACTCTCTTTATTGGAACTGACTTCGAGTCAGTAAGAGTGGTATGAGACACTCTCTTTATTTGGAACTGATTTCAAATCAGTAAGAGTGATATGAGACACTCTCTATATATGGGACTGACTTCGGGTCAACAGAGAATGGTATGATACATTCTCGATCACTTCTTCTTCTTCATAGTTCATCAGAGCATAGTAGTGCAGGGCAGTGCATTGATGGCAGAGATAGTGCAAGACTGGTAGATGGATTAGCAGATGGAGTTCTCCCTCGTTGAGAGAGAGTGTTAAAATTGGCAACTAGGGCAAAACTCCATATGGGTCACCTTATTTATGGCAGCTGATATTTTTCCTGGATTCCTCTCTCCGAGAGGTGTAGGATTGATCTAAAGATCATCCGATTCCGACATGTATTTATGGAGATGTGAATTTATTTATATTATTGACACTTTGTCAAGGTCGGCCAGCAAGCAAAACAGTGACTTTTACCCCCAACTTAACCTCAATGTTGCATAGGAGGAGACCTTGTGGCATTATTTCATCATCTCATCCATTCATCCTTCTCTCTCCTCTCTTGTTTGGGTACGCATTTCTGGAGCTTCTTCTCTCACATGTGCGAAGAAGGAAGTCTGATTTTTTGTTCAGGGCAGCATTGACCGAAGCTGCAGGAGGGTTTTGGACAACGTTTTGACCAGCGTTGACTCTTCTTGAGTGCAGATTGGGTTAGGTTGCCTCTCCTTGGCAGGCCACATTTTTGGACAGCATTCTTGACCTCTCTTTGACCCTGCATTGACCAGCATTGACTGTGCTAGGGCTGGCAACAAGCTTAACTCTTGTTGACCAAAGTTTGACTGGGATATTTGGATTGTTTTGGGTTGCTTCTCCTTGTTGTTGGAGGCCGAATTGACTGGGCTATTGACCGAGCTAATTAGAGGTCTAATCTGAGCTGTTTGACCAACTTTGACTTTGTTGGTTAGGATTTGTTGTTGATGTCATAAAATATCAGTTTTGTATATTTGTACTAGCTCTCTCTCTCTGCTGAACTATTGAAGATTATAAGAAGAATTGATCAAGGGTTTCCCCACATTGGGGTTCGTCCCCCGGCTAGTGCCACATCCTGTGTCCTCTTGTCTTGGCTTGTCTTCTATTGTTTATGTTTATGTTCTATCAGCATTTTGCTATTATGCTGATGTGACTTCTAATCTGGAAATTGATATTGGGTTTATAAGAAATTTGAAGTAAATTGCTCTTAAGCATAGAACATACCAAAATTAACACTCACCTTAGGTCAAAGTGGGGTCCTCCCACTTTCAATCCTTCACAATGCAGAGCCCAACCAACAGACTACTTAATGAACGAGGGGGAGCTACGGGCCTAGCATATTCCCCCTGGACCAACGAGGAGAGCGAACAATTACTAAGTTGTACATTTCTCAGAGGAGAGCGAACTAGATATCTCATCGACTCCTTCTTTGGCTGGAAAGGTTGTTGTTACCAGAGCATGCTTTCACCCTCCAACTCTAAGCTAGCCTACAGTTCTACCACCTCGCTAATTATTGCCCTTTGTGAAACCGAGGGTTTCAAAACAAAGGATGGTCCAGCCAGCTAAACAAAGAATCTAGTCGTCTTGCCTCCTACCCACGGCCCAACTAATACACTCTATTCTTCTTGCCCTCACCCCCGGGTGGTAATTAAGTATGGGTCCCTTCCTTCCAGATAGAAACTTTCTTCTTGCCTAGGGCCCTACCTGGTAATACCCTAACATCCTACTTGGTAGAGGAGATATCGCTTTCTAAATGGCATTATAGAACCCTCTCTCCCTCGAGATTGCCTTCCATCCAGCTTTAGTCGAGTTGAACCGATGAAAATGGGTAAGCACCCGCAGAAACCTTGCAAGCCTAAACCAGAGGAGTGATGATTTAGCCCACACTAAAACCTTGTAGATGATAGTGCATAATATATTACGTATATAAGACTGGATTCGATTGAGCAATGGCCTAGGGAAATAGAGTAGGAAAGCATAATGGGATTGAGGAAGGTCGAGAAGGACTGAATACATGGAGGGCTCTCACCCATCTCATGGGGAGATAGCCATGTTCAACAAAGGCGTGTGGCGATGCCGAATGTTCATCTGTTTTTCATCCCAGCCGTTTCTCATTATATCGATAACTGGGCTCGCCAAGGAGACTCTTGAAACCATGAATTCAGGTTCCCCACCCATACCTGAATGAAGCATTCGACTACAGGCGAGATGGTCGATAACCACCGCAGAAACAAGTTGTAGTGCTAACCAAAGTGGCTAGTTTCGAAGTAGTGTTTCCTGAGTTCCATTCACCACCGAAATCTTAGTTTGATGGTTATTGGGGCACTTGAGCCATGTTAAAGAGAGCCTCCCCAACTCGATGTTGCGACCATATAGACCAACCGAATAGATTTCCTGGCGCTACAAGCAAGACTAGGGCTCTACTTAATAAATAGGGTGGGTAAACGAGTTATTAGCCAGCCATGTTCTCAACCATAGGGGTCTTTCTCATTGCAAGTATCCCACCATGTTGCATTGTTCATAAGTATCGCCTATAGGTGCTGGTGTTGCCAAGGTCGGTGTTTCACTCAATGGAACAAACCGGTGTCTTTGTTCTTTAGCACTTAAACTGCTTCAATTTCACTATCTTGAATGTGGTGACCAAGCGCCCTAAAATGAATGGAAGTTGTATCTGGGTTCAGGCATATTCTGGTTACAATTACCAGAAAGGTTGGCCATAAGTTCGTCACCTATAAAAGGTGCTAGTAGCTAGTGTAAAGAATTCCACGAGAAACAGAACTAGGGATAGCTTGTTAAAACTCCGAACAGGTGTTGCTTTGAGAATTTCACTAGCATATAAAGGTATTCAGAGGACCCGCAAGCGAGCTAATGCCTAAACCACCATAGTTGGGATCTTATTCAACAACCTAAAACTCTTCATCCATTTTCATCTGCATTTAGTAAAGACCACTGGGAGGATTGGTCTGGGAACTATTACCAGTTGAGTCAAATGGATGGTAACCCAAACTTCGGGGACTAATTAATCATTCACCATCTGAGGGCTAACCAACCCAAATCTACCTAATGGGTTTTTTGGCTAGCTACTATCTACATACGTAATAAATAGTTCCATACCTCCTAAACCCTTTCTATTCATTCCTGGAAGGTAATTCCTAGAGTAGGTCCCCTCCTCTTTTCCCTATTCTATCATTTTGTTCGGGTGCTCCCTTGGATCTTATTACGATTGGGCTGGGCAGCGTCATCCATGCATAAATATCGCCAATTGGCCCTACCCCCTTTGGCACTCTATCAATCAGACAGTCTAACCGGGAATGGGCATCAACACACTGGCAAGCAGCCCCAAAGAGGGATTAATACACCACTAATATAGGAAGGTAACCACCTATTTCAAACTATTCCACCAATGATAAAGTCTCTACTCCAGATATCACTCGAGCTCAGTTACATTTAAGCACTAGTTGGTTGAAGCAAGATCAAGGGAAGGGCGGTGGAAATCCTATTATGAATTAAGACCAATAAATTATCCATTGCCATCTCCCGCCAGTTCTTGGGGATCCAAAAATCAAACATTCGCTTGTAAATAGCCATTATTCTCGATTGGAACTACTATTTCTTCTGGATCAGAACCAGTAGAAGTAGCAAAGATGAAGTAGCTTAGCTGGATACTCTTCTCTTTACGAAATGAAGCAATCCACTATTCATAATGTTTGCCACCAGTAGGAAAAGGAAGATGCCACCGAGGAATAGAGGGTAAAAGTAAATCATGGTTCTATCTATGGGAGCATCCATTGATAGCCCTAACATGCATTAATTGGGAAGCATAAGCACCCATATAACTATTCTATCACTGGAGACACCAAGGCAAGTGGGAATGAATTGCAAGCAGTGTGAATTGTGATGTAGGAAAATGTGAAACCATATTCAGAGTTGAGGCGTGCCTTGGATTAATTCTTTCCTTGAATGAAGGTTGAGAATATGCCTTGAAAATTGGATGAGATAAAAACCCAATGTGTCAATCAATTGATTCACAAAGGATTGGAGTGGACATGAAGCAGTGACGTGACTGAGACTACTAACAAGCAAGAAAATATTGAAAAACATACACCGACCACAGGGGGAGGAGGGCTACAACAAGCAAAATTTATCTTATTTGTTTGACTTTTCTCCTTACCATGCCGGACAAGACCTTCAGATCCTATGCTAATTTCATTATTGTAAGTATTAGCTAGCTCCTAGCAACATAATTATGAAAATAAAACAAACGAATAAGTGGGAAACATTAGAGAATAAGTAAGAAATTCCTTACTCCTACTTGACACTCTTTTACGTAAATAAATAGGCACACTGTCTGAGCATCCCTCCCAAGTGATAGTAAGTCTTTTCTCACCTAAGGCTTCCACTTTCAAAATCTGGACCTATTGTGTTTTTAATCCATAAGCTAGCAGAACAAGAAAGAATTGACCCATCCATCGCTCGCGCCTTTCTTTTTCATCTACCTATCATAGCGTCACGCCTTACTGGACCTTTTGTTTGTGAATAAATCTTAACTATGAGCTGACTAAATCCCTTTTTTATTAATGACACTTTTAGGATGCCCATTCCTCTTTCAACAACTGGATGGGCCTACCTATTCGTGAATGAGTGAATGGTGGTCACCTATGGTTGGTTGGCGGTTCCCCTTCTCATGCTTAAGAGTAAAGCACCTACCTACCTTTATATGAACTTATTACTTACTTTATATCCTACTCCATACAGCAATGGCTGAAGCCGAAGCCTTTCCAGTTTCTGGTTTTTTAGCTTTCACTGGCAGTATATCTTCTAAACCATAATCATCAATCAAAAGCAAAAGCATAAACAGAACTAAAAGGTACTAGTCTAGACCGAGTTGTTGAAGCTGGACCTCACCTATCGCTATCAAAATGGGTGGGGTCCCTAAAAACATGTAGGTGGCGTATGGGGAGTAGCCAATAATTTCTATTTCCTGAACCTGGAAGAGAGAATACGAGCTTGCTCGATTTCACCACTTATCTATACCCACCCAACCAGCCATTCTTCCCTTAGCCAAGCGTTAGCCACCCTCCCAAAGAACCAAGGATCAATGCTTGGGAGTGAGCCAAGCCACCAACCTCATTAGTCACCGTTAGTAGTGCGGCAGAGGAAAGCCAAGCTTGGTCAATGCTTCAAGGGCAGGTGGTCTCACGTCCTTACTCACCTTCCTATAAGCGAATCCCCAATATTGTTGATCAATAAACGAAGTTATGGTGTTCCGAAAATAGCTCGTCTATTCGGACATGACACAGTTTCGTCATTGCCTGGAGATTCAATTGTTGTTGAACGCGTTTAAGAATCAAGTTTATAATATCAGTGATCTAGTTGACTAATTTGAACCAGTGGCATCCCCGGCAACAACTAAGGTAGCAACAAAGACAAAGGCAGGACTTGATACAAATCAATTTGGAGTTGGACCATCTCCAGATCGAAAGCCAATTTACTAAGCAGCATATGTAGTTTAACCAACACATGTTGCAATTTACTTTGTTTACCCTGTAGCGTGAGAAGTCGCTGAGATTGACTCATGAGAGGCATAGGCAGAGGTTTAGTAAAACCCCGAAATAGAGGCAATAGAGGAATAGACGAGAGCACCACCATAAGCATCAAAGCAAGCAATAGCACAAGCACCTATTGAAGCATCACCACCATTAGCAGAGTAATAAATTTCAGTAGCTACAATAGGAATCCAGGAAATCGCAATCGAAGTAGTATAAGTATGAATCGTAGGAATCATCAGAGTTAAAATCGAGATCGAGATCGAGCTTCAAGTAGTGTCAGTAGGGTAGGAAGTAGTGTCATTAGGGGTAGGTGGGTTGAGTACATGGGTTGGTAGTGTCTATGGTAGATGGGTTGGAATGAGATGATCCCTCCCTTAGCCTCCTTGGAGCCGCGTCCTTCGTTCCTGGATCATATCCTATATGTACCAAAATAGTCAAGTCAAGTAAGCGAAGCAAGTGAGAGTGGTAGTTGTTAGAATGTAGCCTCGCCTCCTCTGAAACTGCCATCTTAGAGGCCTTCTTTCCTTCAATTGTGTTACCTTGTCTTGACCGTCCTACCTCCAGAATTAGGTTTTCGTATTGGATTAAGGTTTGTTTATTGTTTCTACCTTGCCTTACCTTGGCCTTCTTCCTGAAATAGAATAATTTTTCAGTAATGTTCAGGGAATCAGGTTGCTAGCTCAATCGTTGTTCCTCTCGCATCTAGCCGAGTTTGGGTTTCCTCCCCTTTTAGGTAGGTTCAAATACAGAACATCTGTCATTTAGGCAATCTGAAATTTACCAGTTCAAGGCCCAGATTAATGCATATCATTTGACCAGTGTGGAAAAAGTCAAAGTCGGGATTAATTCGGCAAGGGTCCAAAAGTTGACAAACTCGGCAAAGTTGGGAGTTATTTGAAAAAGTCGGCAAAATTAAAAAAACACAAAATTATTTATTTTATTTTTTTATTTTTTTTAACATCTATAGTATCCACAACATCAAATAGATGCATTTCCACATAAACATGTAAAGAAAGCTAATATATAATACGTATATGAAGTCTAGTGCTAATATATAATATATATATGAAGTCACTGGCATGGGATGCAGATTGTTGTGGATAAGTTTGTGGCATTGTGCAAAGTTGGATGTTGTAGCACTTTTAAAAGTGCAAATCAATAGTTTGGTTTCTAACTTTCTAAAGTTCCTATACCTCTCTCTTGGTATCATCTAGGGCATGGGCATGTATTGTAATGGACTTGGTAATTTGGGAGTGTTTTAAGTTATTACTTTGCTCCTCCTCTGTTCTTTATGCTTAATATGTTGCCTCTTGTTACAGCTAAAATGTTTTTAACTGGCTTCTTTTTAAAACAGTATGGCACGTGTTACTACCGGCAATGTTGAATAATTGGCAAATGCTATCAACGAGGTCACAAAGTCATAAGAAAAAGAGATGAAAGTTGGTGCAATTTAAATCTAATTTTTGGCAAACATCACAATTTTAATATTGCATCATCATATGAGAACTTTAGAATTTAGAATCTAGATCTTAGTTTGATTTTTGTGCTAGTGCACTACCATTGGAGACACCTTTGAATAAGTAGCCTATTGGTTAGGCATAGTCATTAGCAAACTTAGTTTTTGTACTCCGTTTTAGGGCTACAGTAGGTTTCTCATGATAGTGTAGGATACACGTTTGCTAGTGCACTGCTATTGGAGATACCTTTGAATAAGTGGCCTATTGTTTAGGCATAGTCATTAACAAAAATAGTTTTGTACTCCATTTAAAGGGTGTAGTCAGTTTCTCATGAAAGTGTAGAACATAGATTTGAGGTTTTTTTTATGGACGTTTCCTTTTATGGTTGTATTCTGTCAAGAGGACAATTCACATACCTATGTACTTTCCTTTGTCAAAAAGGGGGATGTTATTAAAATTAAATATCTCAGGAAAACTACAGGAATATATGGTTACCTTCAGCAATAACAGATGCACTTAATCAGCTCCCAAATCTGACTTATATGGTTTGGAAATTTGTCTCTGTGCACAACCGTCCAACTCAGCCATAAGAAAGGGTTTAAAGTTTTGCTACACGGGTTTTTCTGTCAGCGAGTTAAGGGTTTGGTGTTAAGTTATAAACTCAAAACTGTTTAAGTATGATTGTTGAGTGTTGACAATGGACTGTGGACATACCTTGCCAGCTCCTCTCCACGCAATGGCAGTTGCAAACGGAAGTTGGATCTGCCAATTTGGAACGTAACCCTCGTTCTCTCGATTCTCCACAGCAGCCAAAACAACGAACAATGAAAACACACAGCAAAAACTACACTGAAATCACCCTTTGCGGCTCTTTATCCACGAAAAAAACTCATGCCGATTTTTTCCATCGACTCGGGATAAAATCGGGATTATTTCGATAAAATCGCGATTTTTTCGTTTATGAAAAAATCGCCAAAAAGTCGGCCGATTTAATCCTTTTGCCCAAAAAATCCCAATTTTAGGAATAAATCCTGATTTTTTCGGGACTTTTTCCACACTGCATTTGACTAACCGATACGCCACCGTTTCTTACTAAATTTCGCATCTCTTGGACTGGTTACCAAGAAGTGAGGTGTAGAGCTTGCTCCATTTTATCGATTACGGGGTCTGCCCAAGATAAGTGAGGTGGCCCATAAAGTTGATGAAAGTGGGAAATTGGAGAGTGTGAACGTGGCGTATGGGGATGGCAAATGACCCTGCGAAACTTGCCTATTTGGGTGGGTAAATTCACTTTATAAATCTGGCGTATGGGTTATTAAATTTTACCCAACGTGAACCTAGATCATGGTTGGAGGCTAGGGCATAGTAGATGGTAAAATCTATCTGTGAACATGTCCTTCCCTGGGGGTCAGGAGAGTAACTTAATGTACCTTGATCTCCTACCACCCTAACCCTTATAAGGTTCGCAAGTTCCTTCTTAAATGTT
Source organism: Pinus taeda (assembly GCA_000404065.3). Lineage (NCBI taxonomy): Eukaryota > Viridiplantae > Streptophyta > Pinopsida > Pinales > Pinaceae > Pinus > Pinus taeda. Next base: position 48,218 of record APFE031298218.1, on the reverse strand, counting down.
GCTACTATTTATGTAATTACGCTTTTCTTTCTTTTTTGGGGGTTTATATATTGCTCAAGGCTGCCTCTAGTTACCGAAATCAATATAATTATATATTATTATATTATTATTATTGTATAATATATTATTATTATTGTAACAATTTCCCCCCTAGTCCCATTTCTTTCTATCCAAAACATTGCTCCATTCTGCCCTTCTTGGGAAAGCAGATGGGCCAAGGAAGGGATATGGCTGATGACATTCTGGCCAGTTATATATCAGGGTCGGGATGATAAGGAGGCATGTCTGCTTGTATCAACCAGAGGGAGGGTTGCACGTGCGCCTGCCTAGTCAAGGATATAAGTGGCATGCTCATAAGTAATAGGTTGGCTTGGCTACGGTGTATCAGAGAGACAGACTATCTGGTACACCACTGGCCAGCAGAGCACTGGTCTATCCCTTCTGCGCTAAGGTAAAGATTAGTTGGCTTGCATCTTCAGTGGTCAATGCCTATCTATATGGGGAGAGTGCTTGGCTTCAGGAAGGTCCTCGCTACTAACTCTTAGGATAGGTAAGGATAACCTGACCTTGAACCTGCACAAGTGGTAACTATTCTCTTATCTTCCCCCAAAGCCTACAGTATATCAGAGCAAACATAGCTAGAATCTGTTTGGGAAAACCTAGACTTGAGATCCAGTTTGCTTGAGGGGATAACCCAGATGTTACAGGTTTTTTTATATACGCGAATGTGGTGATGGATCAATAACGTGATTTGCTGCAACCGGGGCACTCATTCGAGCTAGATTGTCTGTCACTTACTTGAGCTAGCCAGAGCTAGCTATAGACCTTTCACTCTGCTTCACTATAAAGGTAGGACCCGTCTCTCGCTCGAGCTAGGAAGAGCTATAGTTCACTTTTCCCATACTATGCTATGCTATATTTTTTATTAGCTCCCTCAACCCATCCAATTCGAGTAATCAACCCCGACAATCAAATGCTTTATGGCCAACCTGCATCTACATACTTCGTGGTAAACATATTAGTCTCTATGCTCCCTTAAGAATGGTCAGCAGGCAGCAACCTAGTCGAGAAAGACTCCAATTAAGATAATAAGAGAGGAAAGTTATTAACTACTACCCAGATATTATATCAGGCCAAACATGAATTTAAGCGGATCTTCAACATCAAGATTTGGCTCCCTGTAGAAAGAAAGTGAGACTGTTCGGTCATAACGTGAGATTGTTCGGTCATAACGTGAGAAAGTTCGTTCAACGACACCATAAGAACCAACACTATTGTTAACATTGGATCTATCATAAACTCAGTGTCTATAGTTATCATCTTGGGCCAACCCCAGCTCGAGAGTTCGCCATTCCAGTTCCTTGATTAAGGAGGGTTAGGTCTATTGATTGCTCGCCCTCGGGGAACCAGTGCAAGGTTAACATACTCTTTATTTGCTCACTACCACATGGGCACTTATGAACCGCCTTCTACAATTGGATTGGGTAAATTCTCTTTCGACCTTGCCCTTTCGAATGTGAATCTATCTCCTTAGACCCTCTCTCCCGAGTGAGAAAGAGCATAAGACCAACGCCTTATAACAACGAACTTAAGGACCTATCTATTCTATAGAGTCTATGGGCCCGCACTCGACCGGCCCCCCCACCAAATAAGTCAATTAAGGGCTTTTCTTTTAGGACCTATTATTACCCGAGCTAGCTCTGCTTAGGAAATGGGATTTGTGGAACGTTTTAACCTAAGTTCAAAAAAGGTGTATTTTATACAGTGAAATCCCAACAAATATATATACATAATAAAGCCATTAAAAGCCAAGTCCAAATTTCGTGTTTCACTATTGAAAAAGTATGTACCTAACCCTAACCACATTATTGATTAGGATTTGATTCAGGTGGATGCCAAAGGAGATATGCAAGTACAACCAGCATGCATCCTGGACCAGAAGCTTACGTTGCTTAGGAATAGAGAAACAAGTAGGTCAAGGTCCAATGCACCCACTACAACCCTAAAGAAGAAACATGGGAGCTAGAGGATGTTATATGGAAAGCATACCCATACTTATTTTTAAGTTGTGATTTTAATATTGTACATAGTGTTTATGTGCACTAAGGATAGTGCTTCAATTTTGGGGAAGGGGAATGCAATGCCCCATTTTTACCCCATATTGTAAATAGAAATGTACATTTATTACTTTAATGGCTAGAAGTTGGACAAAAATGGTCAAGGATGACCAAGGTTGTAATGATGTACTTGGTTATATATATAAAGTCCCTGATGGTTGCAACTGAAGAAGGACAAAGAAGAGATGGGGGCTATGAATCCACAAGCAAGTGAAGTGAGAGGGGACTAAGGGGTGAGAACCTTAGAGTGGTGAACCTAAGCCTTAGCCTTAGTTATTTCATTTCATCCAAATTCCCTAACCTATGCTTATGAGAGAGTGGGTTTTCATTAATCCTTGTTTATTTCACTTAAGCTTGGGGGGATTAAAGTGAAATGTGTGCTCCGCATGAGCACCACATGGAAAGTTGAGAACATGCATAGGAGCCACATGGCAAGTTTAGAAAATGCATATATCTTGTGGTAAATTGGGCAAAGGTGGCCATTCATCCAGTCAATCATTATTCCATAATGTACTAAGCCATTGAGTGGGGAAAACTAGATAGTCATGGTCTGGAATGTGTATAAAACCCAACATATGATTGTGATTTCTTAGATTCGTAGGCATTGATAATCCTTAGCCGACCTATGCTAGAGCATTGGAAGGGAATTAGGGGCAGCCCAATGGACTACGAGGCAGAGAAGAGGATCTCGTTCCTTTCCTGTTAGTCGAGTCACTTAACGTACCTCTCCGTTATGGTCATTGAAAGCTAAAAGCAATTCCTCGAATGTAACACAGTGATCGAGATTCTTTTTGTGGCATTAAAGAGAAAGCAATTCCTTTTCCTCTGGTTTCTTGAATTACCAGTTATTATTCCAATTATTTACAATCTTAGGAGATTGATCGCATTAACATGAAATTGCATTGGTTCATGGGGAAATAGATTCTGACACCAATCATTTACAAGTGAAAAGGATCTCCTACTTACTCTTCCTAGCTGCTTTGGTTGGAAAGGGATAGATATTTCTATTGGGCTTAGTCAAATCATTTAGTTGGGCTTCCTATTTCCCAATCTAAAAGGTTGGTTTATGATCTGAATACGGGAGTCCAGGTACTTTAGCTCACATTTCAGTATTGGGGTTTCGCCCTTCATTCTTTCTCTATCTCAAATATCGATCTTTTTAGATATAAAGGCGACAACAAACCGTCCCTATCCAAAATACAAGCACTTCTAGAAGCAGGCATCTTGCCAGTGATCGGGAAGAGCTCACATCGCTATTTTTGCAGTCGATAGAAATGTTCTCCCCCGCGGGGCCAAGGGGATGATCAACAATTCTCATGCCCGCTTATCGAGCATCTATCTCGAAAAAAGGTATGATGTTGCTTTTTCATAGTCTTGATGCCCTTGTAAATAGCCTAGCCTTTCCATTAAATAGTCATAGCCACGTGCTTTTGAAAAGAGGGGGACATTCAATGCTAGATCAACGGTATTATGATCGATAAGGCATTCTCTGGTGGGGTATGATGCTAAATCATACTAACGTATATCACACAAAATGACATTTACCCTATAAAGGGGACCTCTAAAATCAAGGAGTAGTTTTCCAACTGACCTCATCAATACAACAGTAGTTACTAGTTATTGCCTCCCAGATAAAGGAGTAGTGACTAATTCTAGCCTTCTTGCTCCTATCCTTCAGGGAGCGTTAGTGAGGGTTTGGCATCACATCAATGCCTTCTGAATCCTGTGCGTGTGGAGCCTGCCCAATCCGAGGATATCTCATAAACCGATCATACGCGCAGGGGGTACCAACATGAGCATTGACTTGTCACTCAAGGGGGCTTGCTTTGGTTAGGGAAAGATCTCTCTGGGTGAAGGTGTTGTCGATGGAAATGACCTATATAAAGCATTACAAAAATATGGAATTAGATAAGACCTTTTATTTGCCATCATCTCTCCCAACCTTCTTATCTACCATTTTTTTCACTACCAACCCTTCTACTCTGGGTTGTGCTTGGACGAGCCGGTTCCTACTAAACGTCTCCTTTGGGGATGTTATGAATCCACCATACATAGATATATTGTACATACAAAGAGAGATCTACTATATTTATACATTTCTGCCAAGAAAATAGTGGAAAGTAGAATCTTAAAGCACCCTCCACGAGTTCTGGTGAAAGCTCTCTTTCTAGGGACCTCTCTTATCTACCAACTTATGATGTTTGGGCAAAAGGTAACTAAACAACACCATATCTATCTTCAAATCCATTCTGTAAAATGCAGTGAGGCGATCTCTGGAATCCAAATACCCAGCTTATGACCGAAAGGATAATTTATGCTTCTCCGGTTGTTGTTGAACCAGGAAGTTAGATCTGTAAATGAAAGAGGGAAAGAAATAGGAAATGATGGATCGAAATCCTGCCATTCCAAACTCTGACTCGACATTGAAAGGTGATGACGAGCTGGAGGAATTCCATCTTCCAAAATGAGGTCGAGTTCCAGGCTAGGGGTTCAACGCAGAAGGAAGAAAATGTGTGCATCCGACTGCTTCATCTCTCTCTCTCTCTCCAGCTAGACCAACCACTCACCAAATTAACAATGGATGGCTTTGTGTCAGTCCGGCTGGCTGCTTTACAACTTGGCCATTGGTTAGGTAGTAACTGACTAGCTTGTTTAGCTGGCTTTGTTCAACTGACTGCTTTACAACTTTGTTTGGTCTTGTTTGGCTTGTCTGGCTAGATAGGAGGATCATGCTAGCTTGCTTGGGATGGATCGTTGGGGTGGTGGTCAACTGAGGAATGGACGAGGTAGCAACACCACCTTTCATTAGTGAATTTCCCATCTTGATGGACCAAGTTCACGTAGGATAACTTAATAGGCCATGTTCACACTTTCTATCATCTGTACATGCCACCTTCTATTACTTAATTTACCATCTTCGTAAGGCCAGGTTCATGTGGGAGAACTTGATAGGCCCCACCCTTTCAAAAGAAAATTTCCCATCTCAATAGGCCAGGTTCACGTAGGATAATTCAATAAGGCCTCACCCTTTCAATAGAAAATTTCCTATCTCAATAGGCCAGGTTCATGTAGGATAACTCGATATGCCACCCTGCACTAGTGAATTTCCCATCTCGATGGACCAGGTTCACATAGGATAACCTAATAGGCCACGTTCACATTCTCTCTCTATCATATTGATACGCCCACTTTGCTTCCTTAATTTACCACTGCAAGGGAGGCCAAGGTCAGGAGACATTATTGGCTAGTCTACGCCACCTTTCCACTAGTGGATTTCCCATATTGATAGGCCACGTCCGCATCTTGATAGACCACCTTTTCTTCCTAAATTTCGCCCTTTGCACCTGCTGCCATTTGCATTCTCAAGAGCTTTGATTTTTACAGCATGGTTAAATGTGAACATATACTAATCCCTTTACCACCTACACCCAAAAGATGCATCCTGAGACGACGATAGCTCCCAGCCCAAGAATGGCCACAAATGTTGCATTTCCAATGGCGTGTCCCACCTCTTTTGCTTCACGGTTTTGGGTGGGTTGAAGAGCCAGTCATTTTGGTAGCATATAGCAAAAGAGGTTTGCTTGGATTGAATGTCCCTTTTTCATATTCTGCCAATGACTTTCATGGGGTTGGAGTCGTTGGAATGACATTAGCACTAGCTGCACTACTGCCATGGGTTTCATTCCTTGTTGATGGAGTTTCAGTTTGAAGAGGACTTGTTGTTTCAGTTTGAGGATCATATTCACTTTCAGTTTGACTGTCACTGCCACTTTGGTTGTTGTCACTCATTTTGCAAATAATTTATTTTGCAGATTTTGTATTATTTAATGCCCTACAAGAAGGGTTTCAAAATCTAAAATTTAAAACTAATGATAATTTATAAAACTGAGTAACCAATTTATAAAACCAATGTTGCATTAATCGTTATCGGGATACTATCAGCGCAAGGAAAAAATCGTAATTATCGGGAAATAATCGGAAAAATTCGTTTGGTACAAAAATATTCATTTTTTTTCATTTTTTTAATATCTAAACCATCTACAACATAAAATAAATACATTGACACATAAATATGATAAAATAACTAATATATAAGATGTTTAATATCATTTATAGTGCTAAAATCACACATAACATTGAATCATGTCCTGAATAGTAAGTCCTGACTCCTGAGTCCCAACTCAGCCTCAAAATATCAACAAAAAATATAATAATGTATCTCATCATGTCATAATGTCATATACAATAAAATGAAAAAAATAACTAAAGTCTAATCCTATTGATTTCCTCTGTCCCTCTTGCGAGAAAATGCCACAGCTTTCCCTTTCCCTCTAGATGTAGATGATGGTGCTGGTGGAGTTGGCAGTGGAGTCTGCTATGCTCTAGAAGTTGAAGAACTAGAAGTAGGAGCAATAAGAGGTAGACCATGTCCTCTATTGGTGGCAGGGGTAGCCTGGGCAGGTGGTGTCACCTGGAAACATTACAATCTCCCAATCCTGAAATCCTGAAAAACTGATAAGTCTGCTGGATTTTGAATGAAATCTAAAATTCTACTTTCTCCATATGAAATCCATCGAGGCTGGAACCACTCTCAAACATCTTGAGTCATTTCATGGTAATGTTAAAAATTTAAGTAAAAGGATGAAAATGAA
>APFE031298218.1:0-18464 GCA_000404065.3 Pinus taeda | reverse complement strand
AGAATTGTTCATTTATGTAATATAAAGGAGGTTGCCCCCTCGAAGAGGCTGAATTCTAAGGCGTTGATCTATCTTTTCAATCTTTTCTTGAGCTGGTTTCATAACACTTTTCTTATCAAATTGCTCTTTTTGTGAGTATGAGGGTATCATTTCATCTGGGTACTAAAAGTATATTTTCTATTTAACAAGTTATTAACTTTTATAATGTTTCCCTAGGATAGCTAGCATGCCTTTTAACCCTTTATCATAAGCACCAGGTTGGGTGGTTTCGGTCGATCCTAAAAACCTTCGCCAAGTATGATTTTGATAAATAAAATACGGTGTTTAGGGGTTCGGAAGGGTAATTATGACTCTGGGTTCAAGAACTCTAATGTTGCTTTAGGGAACTCGACTTCGTACCTATAGTTCAGGTGATTCCTTCCATCCATTGGTATTGGTCTAGGTCAATTCAAAAGCCTCGCTAAATGTGCATTTAAATAAGGCACAAAGTGTTGTTTGGGGTTCCTAGGTAGCATGATCCATCTAGTTCCCTAACTCTCTTTTTGCTTAAACCAAATAGATGATTTCATTTATGTAAGGTTGGCACCTTCCTTATTGTCTAGTTGTATTTACTCAATCAGAGCGGTTAAAACAATCCAACAATCAAAGACTGGGGGGGTTTGCTCAAGAAGTTGTTTCGGTCAATCCTAAAAGCATTCCTCAACAACACATTTTCATAAGGCACGGAGGTTTGGGGGTTCCGGCAGGTATGAGATCCAATCTAGGGGTTCTTGAACTCGCATTTTGTAATGGTGAGATAAATCAATTTCCTAATTCCCTCCTTCTTGGGTCTGGCCCTTGAATTGGAAAGTCGAGGGGCATAGGCGTTAAAAACATTGTGAAATGTGGTTTTGTATAAGGCAAGCCCTCGTGTTTTGGGGGTCCTTGTAAGATTCCAACATCCAGGGCTCGAACTCGAGATTTTATTAGGCAAAATTGATGAATTATGGCATTTCTCTAAAGAGGAGGTAATGTTCGCACCCACACTCTGGCGAGAGAGCCACTACAATCCCAACAACGAGGTCATTGTTGGGTTGTTTCGGTCATTTCCTATGGTTGAGATTGACATGAGAATTATTTGGGTAGTTCTTTCCTCTGTGCGTGTATGTGTGACTTCAATTAGTTGACCATTAGTTGATTTCCCCCTATTAGTATTGTAGCATCATAGTTCTATTAGTCATCAAAGATCTATTTGTAATATTAGTTATAATAGTTGAATTAGTCTCTTAGTGACCATAGTTTGTAGTATACGTGCAATAGTTGAGCCTCTCCGGCAAGTGAGGATAAGGGACAAGCAAGAAATACTATCTAGGAGGCAGTTGGTTGAGCCTACCCGACTCATGAGGGTACAAGCTATGTTCCATTTCATAGCAGAACGGAGATAGGGGCCTACTTAGATGATAGGGGTAAGAGAAGAGGCATGGAGTGATGAGTATAAAGAAAGATGCGAGCTAGAATTAGAAGAGCTATAATAGATAGCTAGAATTAAGATTAGATCATAGCTATACCTTTTTATGACTACCAGCAGCTTTTTAGACCTTTGTATGCCGGCCTACCTTGTTTGTCCCAGGGGTAACCATTTGATTTTCATAGTTTGTCCCAGGAACTTTGAGCTTTGTGAGAATAGGGATTCCCTTAAGCCTTGGAGTATCGTGAGAATAACCTGAAGCCCAGGAAGGAGCCTGTCCCAGGAGCATTTGAAATAGTCACTTCTCACTACCCAAATTCCCATCTTGCATAGGCCACCTTCCCACTCTTTAATTTCCCACTTATACGCCAAGTTGTCACTCTAAAATTTATCGTCTCTAACCATGTTCACATTCTCTATCATTTGGATACGCCACCCTCTCACTAGAGAATTGACCAGTTTAGGTTGCCAAGTTCAACAGTCAATTAAGCATTCTTGCAACGCGAGGTTAAAACTAGTTAATTTACTGTCGCTCACTAAGCAGTTCCAGCACCAGTTGATTGAGTTGGCCAAGTCAAAGTTTAGGTGAAACTCATAGCAGGAGCAAAGGTAGATAGAGCGGAAAGAGAGGTTGCTATTGACTTAGTGGAAGCAAGCAACATTAGTTACAAAGCTAACCGCAGAGCAGACATCGAACGACTGTTTGATTTACTTTTCGGACAAGGTTGAGACACACTCTGCGCCTTGGGGCAAAGGAACCTGCCCTACCTATTTAGGACTCGCAGACCCACCTGAACTTATTGAGGGGCCAGCCAAACACCTCACCTACCTTTTTAGGACCCTCCAACCCAACTCCGCAGGGGAGACGTGGATAGATTTACTCTTTATGCCTAGGGATTGAAATTGACAAATTAAGGATTTGGGAGATGCCTAGAAAGTGCACAAGTCTTCGGTAGATGCTAAGCTAGAGATGGACGTACAGCAGGCCAAACACGAAAAAAGCAGGGTATGTACGCTCCATATAACAGAGGCTAAACAACAAACTATGACAAACCAACGGACCCAACCATGCCACTAACCACATAGATTAAACTTTTGTTCCATACCACCCATTTTCACTTGCCTACATAACCATATTTGGGGGAAAGTTTACAACCCCTACTTAGATTGTTTGTGCCCCACCTTTCGACTTAGACCTTGAATGCTTCTTTCACTCGAACTTTATTACTTATTTAGCCTTTTGACTTCGACTTATGCTTTGCTCGAATTAGACAACCCACCGAATTAGACGACTCATGAGGGTACAAACTATGTTCCATTTGATAGCAAAACGGAGATAGGGGCCTGCTTAGATGATAGGTGTAAGAGAAGAGGCCCAGAGTGATGAGTATAAAGAAAGATGCGAGCTATAAATAGAAGAGATATAATAGATAGTTGGAATTAAGATTAGATCATAGCTATACCTTTTGATGCCTACCAAAAACTTTTTAGACCTTTGTATGCCTGCCTACCTTGTTTGTCCCAGGGGTAAGCATTTGATTTTCATAGTCTGTCCCAGGAACTTTGAGCTTTGTGAGAATAGGGATTCTCTTAAGCCCTGGAGCATTGTGAGAATAACTTGAAGCCCAAGAAGGAGCCCGTCCCAGGAGCATTTGAAATAGTCCTTTCTCACTACCCAAATTCCCATCCTGCATAGGCCACCTTCCCACTCCTTAATTTCCCACTTATACGCTAGGTTATCACTCTAAAATTTACCGTCTCTAGCCTCGTTCGCATTCTCTATCATTTGGATACGCCACCCCCTCACTAACAAATTGACTAATTTAAGTTGTCAAGTTCAACAGTCAATTAAGCATTCTCACAACGCCAAGTTAAAACTAGTTAATTTACCAGTCGCTCACTAAGCAATTCCAACACCAGTTGATTGAGTTGACCAAGTCAAAGTTTAAGTGAAACCCGTAGCAGGAGCAAAGGCAAATAGAGTGGAAAGAGAGGCTTTTATTGACTCAGTGGAAGCCAGCAACATTAGTTACAAAGCTAACAACAAAACAGATATCGAATGACTATTTGCTTTATGTTTCGGACAAGATTGAGACTCACTCCATGCCTTGGGGCAAAGGAACCTACCCTACCTATTTAGGACTCACCAACCCACCTATACTTATTGGGAGGCCAGCCAAACACCTCACCTACCTTTTTAGGACCCTCCGACCCAACTCCACAGGGGAGACGTGGACAGATTTACTCTTTATAACAAGACGTTGGCGCAAGTATTAGGGATTGAAATTGACGGATTAAGGATTCAGGAGATGCCTAGAAAGCGCACAGGTCTTTGGTAGATGCTAAGATATCGATGGACGTGCAGCACGCTGAACACGAAACAGGCAGGGTATACACGCTTCATATAACTGAGGCCAGACACCGAACTATGACGAACCAACGGACCCAACCATGCCAACAACCACACAAATGGAACTTTCGTTTCGTACCACCCATTTTCACTTGCCTACCTAAACATATTTGGGGGAAGTTTACAACCCCTACCTAGATTGTTTGTGCCCCACCTTTCAACTTAGACCTTGAATGCTTCTTTCACTCGACCTTCACTGCTTATTTAGCCTTCTGACTTCGACTAATGCTTTGCTCGAATTAGACGACCCACCGATCGAACCACCCATTAGACCTTCCCTGAGACCCAAACCCATTACCTACCATTCTTAACTTCACAACAATATACGTGGTGCATGCAAACCTTACGAATCATTTTCTATTTGATTTTTTATACATGAATAGATAGACATACTACAGAAAATAATGTGCTAGAGTATAGGCAGGGCAAGGGAATTACTGGCTAAACTAGGTAGGAGGATTTTGATGATTGCTTGCCTTTAATGAATGGTCCTGCTTAGTTTAAGTTATCGCTATTTCTTGAATGAAGTAGTTTGAGCTACCGCACACAAACGAAATAGGCAAGGACAGAGAGAGATGTTTTACCCATTAATTTAATGCCAGCTGATTGAATGCCCTAACGGGGATGAGGTACGAAACATATAGGTAGAGAGAGAATTTTATTCTCCCCAACTTTATGGTTCATCGCATGGATAGCTCAAGGCTATGGTGATCAAAAAAATTCTATGGCCATTTTCGCCCGCTGAAAATGTTAAGTTGGCTCGACTAAAAGGAGACGAAATGTTGAGTTTGTTGGAACCCCAAGAGAGGAAATGTTAAGTTTTCTCGACTAAAAGAAGAGGAAATCTTGAGTTTTCTCGACCCCTAGGAGGGAAGCGTTAAGCGGGCTAAACTGTTAAGGACAGGAAATGTTGAGTTTGCTCGACCCCCAGGAGAGGAAATGTGAAGTTTTCTCGATTAAAAGGAGAGGAAACACTCTTTTTTATCTTTTTTAGGCCTATCCCCAACTGAACATCCAAAGTGACGTTTTAGTGAAGGCACAGAGTGTCATTTGATGACGTTTCACATGGCTAGGAGGAATGGTTGGATTACCTACGATTGTTACGATTGCTTGTTGACTAGTCAACCAAAAAGTGATAACCTGGAAGCGAGATTACGAGCTTGCTATATTTTCTCCTTATTACTCTGGGGTTTAACTAGCTAGATGTGGGGCCCACTTAGGGACCCTAAAAAATAGAGGACAGGGAGCCGCCAAAGAAGATGTCGGCTAGATTCTCATTTTCTTATTTTCCTGTAGGAGCTTTGCTAGTTAAATAAATGTATTTATGCGCCCTTGAAACAGAGCGAGCGAGTGAGGCCAACACAATTGATTCCTGTTGTTAAGGGTATGTATATATTGTTTCTTTCATTACCGACCTAGACAATTTGTTAGTGAAAAGGTAGCGTATGAAAGGCAAGACCTATTGGACCTTCCTGAGGTTCATACCTAACCTACTAAAGTTTCTAAGTTACCTAAAGTGGGGGGATTGCAAAGATAGGATTGTTAATCTTGTTGGTTGGGAACATGTTGAAAAAGAAGATGTCCTAGCTGGGCTAGCTGGATCTTGACCTATGGATTTAGCTAGGGAAAGCAGCTTTAGAGAGAGAAAGTTGAAATCGTTCTGAAAAGTTTATAAATACATGTCACTTATAATTGAGGGTAGGCAAGCAAGAGTATACAATAGATTTCCTTTCTTACTAATACAACACACTTCCTTTCTTACTAATACAACACACTTCCTTGCTGACCGATACTCCACTCTGGTATCAGTGGATGGAGGGTAGGAGCCAGGTTATTATAGGAGAATTTACCATCCCCATACGCCAGGTTTTCACTCTTGAATTTCCCACTTATACAAGGCCATGTTGGTAATGGCGTAATTAACCAGCAACTCTTAAATATGCCACCTTTACTCTCATGAATTTACCACTTCCAGTAGGCAACGCCACCTTTTATTCTTGAATTTACCACCTCAATAGCAAGCACTCTCTATCATCCCAAGGCATACACCACCTTTTATTCCTGAATTTACCATCCTAATAGGTCTGGTATGTCTTGTCCTTCATAGGTATAAGAGTCACTTACCGTACCTCAAACCCTGAGCTGAGCATAGCGAAAGTGAACACAACCTAACACTTTGTGGACTATTTTCCCCAATTGGCTCTTGAGCTACAAACCTCAAACACGAAGTGATCCCATAAATTGAGCGCAAATGGGTTTTTCTAATTGATTCTAGAAGGCATAATGGAGGGTTCTGGAAGACGATGACTACGAATGCGTATTGGTAGCAATGCTTGGAAACTTGGTTAATATAGAGAAACGATCTAAAAGTGTATGGTTCATAGAGAATAAAATCCAGTTTGAGTGGCTGAGGATAGATTTTTATTGTCTCCCCCAAAACGTCAATTATATTGCATGAAACCTGCGGGTAATAAGGTTTTTCCAAATCTGTTGAAAGCGAACTTGTTATCTTTTCTGATCTCGGTATGCTAGGGAATGCATATAATTTCATTAAGTTGTAGCGATCCCTTGACTCAGGCAAGTGTTATCATTCCTTCCCACCACTTGAGGAGGCAAGTGTTATATTGATCAATCACCAAAAATTTCATCAAGTGCTTTCAACCAACAAGCAAACTAAATAACCTCTCTCGGTCCACCTTCTTCACAAACGACACTATTTCAACATATACTGGTCAACAGCTTAAGAATCCAACAAGCAGATACATGTTATCTCTTGGTGCACCTAAACCGCTAAATGATTCGTCCGTTGGCTTGCCACACCTGGTAGTTGGTAAATCACTAACTGAAGAAGCCCCACTCAATCCTATCAAAGTTCAAAATCGTACATCCATCGATCCCTCTTTGATCCAAGTTGTGAAGCAAGCCAGTAAGTAAGCCAACCCAGCCATCCCAATTACGTTAATTATTTCCAGTTTGCAATGGGTATCTGGCAAGAGATAGGTCGATCTAAGTTCTTGGGTTGCTTGATAAGCTATCGTAAGGTGGAATACATTAAGTTTTGGCAATGTTGAAACATTCGGAAGGGGTGAGCCCTACCCGACCTGTTTTCTTGGCCATTGGAAACCTATAATTGTAACCCCTTCCCGAGTTAAGTGCATATACCTCCTTCCTATCACAAATACCTGAGCTGACACCTGTTTTTCCAAAGGTTGAAGGAACAAAGGTAGGTTCAGGTTCTGTCTTCGGGTTGTCCCTTCCTAGCCACCTAAATGTGATCTGACCAATGAATGATTAACGATGGATTTTATGATCTGAAGCATAAGACTACAACCTCGAAGGATGGGGTGCTAGCTGTGATGATAGATAAAGCTATGGTAAACCTATGACCTACAACCCTTTATTTGATATTTATTTGACGGCGAGGTAGGTAGTTAGAAGCACCTCCTTATCTTATCTTTACGGTGGTGGATGCCAGGAAAGGATATTATCTAGGTGGGCCACGCTCAGCTAATCGCTCGAGTAGAGGCCCTTTCTATAGTTTGGTGGGTTTAATATACTGAACCAAGACCTTTCACATTCGGGTAGTCCTTTATACTAGTGTTATTGGGGAGATCGAGACATGACCTACCAGAGTTCAATTGACTTCCTCTTGATTTTCTTTAACAAGTGGGGACAACACCGTAGGGGACTTCATACCTCGAACATTCATACCTAGACCTTCATACACAGATAACTCATAAGTAATTTATTTCATGCCCAGACTTTCTGTAGGAGACTCATGACCTCATGTGTTCTTATTCATAGGCGGGTCAAGACTAACTCCGTAAAGGAGAGCCTTGTTTTGTTTTTTATGTGGGGATAGATTTCGCAGGAGCCTTGCCCATGTACGTCTCTTAGGGCATGCTAGCATTGATCTCACATAGTCAGCTGCCTATTTTAGTAGCCAGTTCACGAGAGGGGGGATGTCGTTGAGCGATGAGAGCCCCTCGAGAAAAGGAAAGTATGTCTTTGTAACTTCTAGTATTTACTCGTGATTGGTCTTTCGAAAAAATCGTTGAGTAACCTCAGCTACCCATAGCGATCCATAGCTCTTTGTGCTTCTATCCAGTCTCCTCTCCTCTCATGGAATAAGCAGTGCATAACCCTTGATTTATGTTATTAAGTGGTGCAGCTCTAGAGCAACTATCGATCAAGATCCCTGTCCTATCCCAACGATCTCCCATCCACCCAACCAATCGATTACCATATTGTGTTCCTAAAGCACAAATAATAAGATGGATTTAGTCAAGCATTGATTTCACATCTTTGAAAAGCCAACTTCCTTACATTTTGGATGCCCGATCCATTCAAGAAGAAGTCCTTTCTAGGGAGATTTGAGCAAATCCGCCTTTTTTAGTCCTTCCCAAAGATTATTCACCTCAATCTTCACATTCTATGTGATATTAAGCTTCCATCAGTGGCACCTCTCAAGTGATTTTATTCCCATCACACATAAGAGCAAAGGAAGTCACACTTGCTTCCAACCTGGACTTGAACACTATGTGCTCCTCAAGAGTCTCTTCTTCGGGGACTGGGTAATCTTCCAGAACCTTTGCTTTGCCCTTAGTTAGAATCTGATAAAATATATTTTTCTCTTTATCCCTAGATGTAAGCAATGTAGATCGTGGGTCTTTCCACATGTTGGCAATACCATTTTTTATCAGGTCTCCCACTACTAGTGTTATGTCTTTTCATTTCCGGGTTATCTAATGAATGAGGTCTCTGCAGTCTTCACCTATAAAGTCTTCCATCTCTACTTATGCTAGAGATGATGTACTTCCATGGGTCTCCTGCGGCTCCCAGTTTGAACCTTGGCTCCCTAAGGAAGGGAGGAAGAAGCACTCTTCATAACACCCATATCTTGGCTTCAGAAATGGGCCAAACAAACTTGGGAGCCCCTATTGGGGTACACACCACTGGTGCATGTCGATGCTAGAGAATACAATACCTTTGTATGTGAAAAATTGGTTACCCGATTCCTACTACAGCAACTGATGTTAATTCTTCTAATTGTTAATTTGATTAAACAATTTACTTCTTGTGTGCTACGACAAATATTCAAATTAAATACAATGCAGCCTACACAAATAAAAACTGCAGAAACTAAATACATCACAAGAGAGAAATAATCATCACACACATCTACACAGTTATTTTTGGACAAATGTCCTCGGAAAAACCTAGTGTGGGAAAACCAGTGCAGCAATTGAGGGTTTGTATTATTAAGCAGTAGTAATCTAAGTACAAATCTATGGATGCTTCAAAACTAGCAATCCATGCAAGAAAATAGTTGACAAACGTCTACTGAGAAAATTCTCACTTCCACTGGTGATCTGACACTGACCTTAGCTCGAGATGAGCTACCCCTTGCTACCTCTACATCAGCCTGCGCAATTCTGCGTCAACTGGCTAGGACTAGTATCTCTCTCTCCTGTTGTTGATCAGTTGCTGCTCTGGGAAATCGATCTTCTAGCTCTTCAAGCTCCCACTCTTGCTCCTACCTCTGAAACTCAACTTCTCCTCAGCAAATACGGATCTCCCTCTGAAGCTCTGTGTTGCCTCTCTGCACTGCGTCAACCTCTCTATGGAGTACGATGTCTCTCTGTTATGCACTCCTCGAATTAAGAAAACTTCCTTTAGTCTACTATCCCTGCCCTCTCTCACTGCAAGAAATCAATTCGAATCTCTCTCTGGAAACTGTTGCGCTACTCTCTTCAGAAATTCGATCTTTGATCTCATACTCGATGTCCCTCCAAATGCCCATCAAGCCTCCTCTTATAATCCTCTAGTTGAGAACCAACGGCCCAGATTAGATTCTAATCAATGGCACAGATCATTTTGGCTTGATTCTCATCTTCTTCTAGAAGCTTCACCCACAGTTTGATTAATACCCTTTAATTATTTTAATTTCCTATGTTTAGACTTAGGCACCCATTAAAAAGAAATAATTATTTTAATAAAAATGTCTCCGGGTGGAATTTCCCAAAACGATTTGTGGGTATTGTGGAACACATGTGTCCAAGCCTCCCTGCAAATTTTGAGGCTTAGAGCACATTCGATGCTACCAAAAATCAACATTGTATTCCACTCGGCAGAGGATCGCCAAAAGATTGCTATAGATGGCCCATGGGTCTAGGGGATGGCGACCCTTACTATTTTCAGATGGCATTCGGGTTTTATCCTATCTGGGAGTGCATTCATACAATGGTGTTGTGGGTAAAGATGCCCTACCTTCCTCTGGAGTTCCGGGAACCTGCCATTTTCAAGATTATTGGGATACACTCTGAACATATCTCGAAACAGACCCTGTCACAGATCTAAAGACAAACACATCGGTGGCAACGAAATGCGTGGAGATGGACATTTCTCAAGGTTTACCTGATGTTATTATGATCGAAGCTGGGTAGCACCACTTCATGCAATCTTTAGACTAGAAAAATTGTTCCACTGCACACTTTGCCACTCCCATTGACACCTAAAGATAACCTGCCCATACAGCAAGCACACTTAAATGGGGGGGTGGCACAAATCTGGTAATGAGTACCTCAGACTTCGGGGCGGATGCCCTCAACCATGATCAGAAGGGGAAAAGGAAAATGGAGGACCTAGACAAGGAGGAGGCAGAGCTCTACAAATCACAGGCCAAAGTAGACGCAAAGATCATAGAAATAAACAAAAAGCTTAAAGACAGAACATCAGAATTGGAAGAAAGACTCATTGAGTATAAAAGCGTAAGTCACAACCCCACTCCTTCCATTAATGCTCCATAGTAGGAAACATCGAAGGAAGAGCAGGAAACTCCAGTTTCCCATAGCACCATTTAGCCACCCATAAGGAATCCAAAACCAAAGGTGGAAAAAAGAAACTCCCCAGCTAAGCAGGTGGAAACAAGTAGCTCCCTCTCCAATCCTCAATCTTCAAGGACGTATCTCACCAGAGCAAGGGTAAAAGAAGCATCACAATCCGGGGGGCTGGCGATCGTGGTTCACAGCAATCCAACAGCACAAAGGGGGAGGAAAACGTTTCTATCACATGCTATGTAGGAGGCAGATCGGGAAGTTCTAGCAGGCATGCAACTCACAATCTCAGGGGCCCTTAGCAGAGCAGCCTCCAAAGGGGTTCCAAAATGATAGTTATATCCCACAATGTTAGAGGCTTCGGGATGGCCTCAACTCAAAGATCCCTGTGTAGATGAGTGCAAAACCAAAAACCTTGTATATTGCATTTCCAAGAAACAATGTGCTCAGCGGTGGTCTCCCACAAGATACTGAATAAATGCATGTCGGATTGGTCCTTCCTCACTATGATTCTGATGGAAGTCAAGGGGTTTGGCCCTTGGGTGGAACCCCTCCATGGTTATTCAAAACTCAGTAAGTGCTCCCTCATACATTTTGCCCTCTTGTTTTTCTAAGGATCTCAATTGTTCTGTGGATCTCCTCAATCTTTATGCTCCATCCCACAATAGGAAACTATTATGGGATGAGATGGTGGCCTCCTCTTGAATATGCCTCAGCTGATAGTCAGAGGAGACCTTAACCTCACTCTCTACCACTGCAAAACTTGGGGGTCGCAGGCTCGACACAATCCCCTATCAAACTACTTTCTTAACATCATAGAGCAACACCTTCTGGTCGACGTTGAACCCATTGTTATTGTTACTGTTATTGAGCCTACTTGGTCAAATCATCGCGCCAGTCCCCAAAATAAATCCAAGTGCCCTGATTGTTTACTTGTAAGTAAATCTATCCTTCTATAGCTTAGTGCCTATCGATCCACCGTCCTAAAGGTTGCCTGCTTTGATCACGCCCCTATCATGCTAGAGCTCTCCAGAGGGATTAAAAAACCCCCTTATCCCTTCAAATTTCACCCTCATTGACTACTGTATGAGGATTTCAAAGCACTAATCCGTTCCACCACCCTATTCTCCTTATTCTAAAGAGGAAGCAATGATAGCCAAAGGAACCTCATACTTGTAAAGGGTCGTGCAAAGATATAGGCTTATGACACTTTTCAAAACAATGATAAGGATATAGCTACAGTGGAAGAGAAGATATCAAAACTCATCGCAGCCTATACTAACCCTAGAATCAGTGAAAGCACTCTGTTGGAATCATACACTCTAAAGAAGGAGAAGACCAGACTCATGGCCTGGTCTGAGGCGAAATGGAAGATGAAAAGCAAAGCTACATGGCTTGCAGCAAGTGACGACAACACAAAGTTATTCCACCGGCAGGCAAAGGGTCGAAAAGCTATAAATACCATTTTGAACATCCTAGACTCCACAGGGGAAAAATGTACAAACTTTGAATCTATATCCAGAGCAGCAGTGGGACACTGTAAGGGACTATTTACAGAACCTCAAAGAGAGAATATCATAGACATATTTGCATCCTCTTCCTTCTTTGATGGATGGATGACGGAGGAGAGCAATGAAGCCCTCATGCAGCCCGTTTCCAAAGGTGAACTTCACAAGGTCTTTCTCTCCTTCCAAGCAGGAAAGTCCCTAGGTTTGGATGGCTGGAATGCAGAGTTTTTTGTTGGTTTTTTGGATCTATTGGCGGACTATCTGCTAGCAACAGTAAATGAATCCAAAAAATGCGGGTAAGATTCACCTCCCTCTCAATGCCACATTCATAGCTAACATTCCAAAGGAATCCAACCCTCTTGGCTTCGATCAGTATCGCCCCATCTCCCTTTGCAATTGTGTGTATATGTTCATCTCCAAAATAATAGCCAAGAGGATTAAGAATGTTATATCAGCCCACATATCCCTAGAACAGTTTGGCTTTCTATACAAAAGAGTCATTCACGATGCCATCGAAGTGGCTCAAGAGACCCTACATACAATCAAAACAAAAGCCAAATCTGCTTTTATGCTCAAAATTGACCTCTCAAAATGCTTTCAACGGAGTTATTTAGGAGGGTTAGTGCAATTCCCAAGAAGATCCACGAGCCAAGAAGAGCAACCTTAGGTTGCCTTCGGTAGAGTTACTTAGGGAGTTCGCTTAATTAATTCCATAGTTACTTAGCTTTCGGCAGATGAAACAATGAATAAATGCATGCATACCTAGGGTCTGTTGCAAAGTGTTTCATCAGCCTTTCTCTTGCTCATTAATTAGTTAGAAATAGAATAGCAGAGTCATAATACATAAGAAAACTCCCCCAAAACAAATGTTACAAGCTTAAGAAACACAATGATGAAAAGTGTTGAGATTCCATAGTTACTTAGCCTTCGGCAGATGAAACAATGAATAAATGCATGCATACCTAGGGTCTGTTGCAAAGTGTTTCATCAGCCTTTCTCTTGCTCATTAATTAGTTAGAAATAGGATAGAAGAGTCATAATACATAGAAAACCCCCTCAAAACAAATGTTACAAGCTTAAGAAAAACAATGATGAAAAGTTTTGAGATTGCATATACATTGTAGGTGTTTTTAAAGTATATGTTCCCAATTGATAATTAAAGTAAGCCCCAACATATCTTAGTCTCATCAATCCCAAGTGTTACTGAATCCCTTCATCACCTTCTTGATCCAATATTATTGTCTCAGAAAATTGATAGTGTCCAACATTGATAATTGAATGTATGTTCATGTATGAGGGGAGATTCAATTTGAGTGCATTCTCACCAACTTGTGCTATACTTTGAAAAGAGACATCTCTTACTAGCTTCAGCTTCTTGCCCTCACCTTGCCATATTTTTTTGCTCAAGTGCAACCAAACATTGTCTCCTACATGAAACTTGTGTTCCTTCCTATGTTGTTCATGTTTGGACTTTCCTTGAGTTTCTATAAAGTCGCTTGGACATGATGATGGAATTAACTTATCTTTTTCAATAAACTTTGAAGCTTTTCCCTCCTCTTTGTTTTAAACACCTTCTTTCTCCTTTTCTTTTTCATATGCCAAATCTAGTGGAGATTGAGTTAGATGCCCAAATATGGTGCCATATTGGTAGAAGAATGAATTGCCCTATTGTAGGAATGTTGTATATAAGGTAGGATTTCATCCCATGTCTTGGGATGCCCATGATTGTGTCCTCTCAATAAATGTACCAATGTTCTTTTAACCACTTTAGTTTGGCCATCAATTTTAGGATGGAATGAAGTAGACTTGCTCAATGTAGTATCTAGCTTATTACAAAGAGTCTTCCAAAATATGGTAAAGAAACTTGTATGCCTATATGAAATGGTTGACTTTTACAATATGAAATGAACCCAAACATGCTCAAAGAACTTATGCGCTGCATCTGGGCATCTATGGTCGTCTTACAAGAAATGAGAGTGTTAGCTCTGCTACATAATGATGATTTTCTAAGGTCAAAGATGAGTTTGGTCCACTGGGTTGTGCTCAAAAGAAGCTCATAATGATCACTCTCCTTTTTCCTTCTATCTTGCTTGCCCCCTTCATTCCCGTTCCCTTTGTTTTTCCTCTAAACCCAACAAAACCCCTTTTATTTTAAGCCTCGAGCACAAAAGCCCAAACCCCCATAAAACCGCACCCATACGACTTTGCGCCTTTATAAACCTATCGCCTCATCTCAGCCGTTGATCTTCCCTGCCGAATCTAACAGCTCCCATCGCGCTCGATAAAGCAACTTGTACGGTCATTTCCCCACCGCCTGATCATCTCCATCGAGATCTGACGACCTTCGCACTTATCACGCTAGCAAAGTGATTGAATGTTAGCGTCCGATAAGAGTGGTTTTTCTCTCTCATCCGCCGCTACGTGTCAAGCGCTAAGTGGAATCGCTCGGTCTTGTCCTTTTACCGCTTTATGCTCGAAGGCAGTGTGATCAATACTGTTTACCGCCTAACCTATCCGCCCCTCCCGATAACTAACGCGCAGCTCCACTGCCCGATCACCGTTTAATCAATCCATTATCGATGCAACGGCCCAAAATCCACCCGCTCCCACCTCGTCCGACAGACTCCGACGAGCCATCTCTGTCGTCTATTCTCCCTATCCAACAGTCATCCTTCCCTATCATCTCAACCGTCCGTTCACCCATGCACTCCACGTCCTTTGACCACTCCGTTTGTCTGAAGGAAGAAGGAAACTAGCCTGCCAGTACCAGTAACAGTAAAGCCTCAACAACTACATCTAACAGAAGGCATGGCCAGAGGAGAAAAGGACAGGCACGGCCCTGTAACTGAATTTATCAGTTATGGAACTTCACTGGACAAGCACTCCAACTCCCTAAGAGGACAGCACAGCACCTGAAAGGATCGGATTCACCCACTACAGCAAGCAAACACAGTCAGAGTCTCTATCAGGCGGTTAAATGTGGTTGATGGTCCATTATGACCCCCCCATACCTAAATGGCTAAGTACCCTTGTAATGTAATATCTATAAATACCCAGACGAAAGATGGAATCAAGGTTGATGGTTGGCATTTTGATGTAAAGTTCAACTTCTGGACACTGTGGATATTTTGCCACTTGCAGCGTCTCGTCTTCATTTTCAACTAATACAAGCTTCTTTTGTTGTTAACTACTCACTTTCCATTTTCTCTCTATGCTAAGTTGTGCCTGATATGTTGTATTCTTGATCTTTAAGGTTTAGCGCTAGAAAGTTGTCATCCTATCTATGTGTTAGATTGTTGAATGTATCATTGAATAGGTTATCCAAGTTTCTTCTATCTAGTGCCAAAGAGATGTCATCCTGTCTGTGCATTAGTTGATTAGATTTACAGGCTTCTTTGTTGGTTGCAGTCGGCCATCACATGGTCTTGTGCATTTGTTGGTGTGGTCAGTATTCTTCATATTCACCCAATCTCTAAATTGTGAGTAGTTGGTGGTCTAAAGCCTTGTAGTCTAGGGGTGTTCACGCATGTCTGGAGTGAAACAAAGTAGAAGTGGTTATCTGGCTTGGACAAGCGTCATTCCTTCCATTCATCCATTGCAACAATAAGTTGAATTTATATGTTACTAGGCATCTTCGAGCTACAACCTAGGAGAGTTCCTTGGAATCCTAACATAATTGGCTCCGTTGCCGAGGAGAGGAGTTTGAAGCTCAGCTTCCCTGGAAGAACGACACAGATCCAGCTTTGATGATAGATAAACCCTGGGCACTGTTATGGTTGTAATCATCTATTTGGCAACTCTACTGGAGGACCAACCTTTGGCGACTCCACATCACAGTTCTGGCTTAGTTTGTGAGACATACTCGGAGAAATCCTCAGAAATCACCAGCTGACCCAGTGCCTGACCCTGAGAAGATTGTCAAGCTGAGAAAAACATCACAGAGAGGAGCATCAAGATCGGGTAAGCCTAAACAATTTTATGTGTCTCTGCAAGAAGGGCTTGTAGCTGAGCATGCACATGTTGAAAATATAGAGCCTAGCACTATCAGTGAAGAAATATTTTCAGAGATTCATAAAGCTCCTCATTCAATAAGTTCCCCTTTGGATCTCAGTCCAAAGGAAACCTCCCCTATAGTCCATCAGTTTCCTTCTACCCTGTCATTCATTTCTCAGCCTTCTGTCATCCAAACAACCAATACTCTTCCATCTACCCCAGTCATGGCAGGCCCACAAGTACCTACCAAAATGGAAAGAATCATAGCTGCTAGGTATGGACCCTTGGTCTTGCCTGTCCCTTTGAATGCCATGCCTGCAGGAGAGTATCAGAAATACATGCCTAAATTCACTGGTACAGAGGGAGTAACAGCTGAAGAACACCTTGAGTCTTTTTATAGCTACGCTAATAACCTAGATATCAGTGAAGATGATGTGTGGATGAGGGTATTCTTCTAAAGCCTTGATGGAGAGGCTAGAAAATGGTTCAGAGAGCTGACCCCTAGGTCTATAGCAGACATTGAAGCATTAGATGGTGTGTTTTTAAAGCACTAGGGAGATAAGAAAGACCTGCTATATTACCACACTGAATTTGGAAACCTCAAGAGGGAAAATGGGGAATCATTGTCTGATTTTAATAAAAGATTCAATCGTACGTATAGTAAGATACCAGCTGAAGTAAAGCCTACCCCCACCTCTGCCAAACTCACTTATGCTAATGCTTTTGATTCTGATTTCTGCCTGCTACTAAGAGAAAGAAGATGTGCCACTCTAGCTGAAATGCAAGATGCAACCCTAGAGGTGGAATCCAATATCATGGCTGCAGAGAAACTCAAAGGTCATGCTGATAGAAGGAGGCAGAGAGGTGAGGCTTCTTCTTCCTCTGCTTCATCTTCAGAACCCAAATTAGATAAAATGACTAAAATGATAGAGTCATTGGCTGCTAAAATATCCAAACTGAAGGTTGAGCAGAACTCTGGGAAAGCACGAATTCCAAACACATTTGCTCCTAGAAATACAAATCCATTCAGAAGAGCAAATGAACAATTGTAGGTCATTCAGAGGGGCAAAGAGGCCAGTGAAGAACAAAGGGTTAAGACTCCTTTCCAGAACATAGTCATGAAGGAGGAACAGTTTGATGAAGAGGATGAGATTCACTGCATGGAAGACAAGGGCAGTGTTGCCCTTTTGACATTGGCTGCCTATGAAGAGTCATTACTCCAGGACCAGACCAGTCAAGAGTGGGACAGAGAGGCTGTGCTACAGACTGAAGGCCAGCAAAGATATAATTTGAGGTCAAAAATGAGCAATGTCAGAGAGAATCCTGCCCAAAGAGTTGTTGTCCCCACAGAGCAGCAGACCAGCAAACAAAAGAGGCCAGCAACTAATCCCATCATCCTCAAAGCACCAGCTCAAGAGGTAAGAGGCCCTGACAAGTCCCCTTCCCCTTTCAGTTTTGAATCAGAAGTCCAGAGGTTGAAAATATCTGTGCCTCTAATTGAACTTGTAAAGAGTGAGGTTTTTAGAAAGCCTATCCTAGATGCCCTTGAGCTAAAGGCCACACAAGCCTCCACTAACTATGTGAATTTACAAGATGACAAACCTGCAATTGTGCTTAGCCAAATGGCTGAACTTGCTGATGACACTTCCCCATCATTTTATGTCTCCTTGACCATTCATGATAAAATCCTCCACAACTGTCTGTTGTGTTAGCGCTTGGAATTCACCTAGGCTGAGATAGACAAACTCTCAAGGCTACATCAAACCATTTCACCTCGTAGCTAGCTAGCCCTACGAGGTATGAGAAGGCTCTCTCGGGTCAGATTCGGTAGATCTTTCAATATGATAAGCTGACCAATAAGGATAAAGATTTTAGGCTAGTAAATTGATAAGGGGGGTTGATTTAAGATTTTTGGTTTTTTGGTGGCAATTGGAGGGAGTGCAATTCAGGGTGCGGGGATTGAGCACAGTTTTTGCAGGGGGATCTTTGGGGCAAGGTAGGAGTGAGCACTGATGCCTTAATCTGAGATGGATGATCAGGGATGATAGAGAAGGAGCTAAAGAGGGCAAACAACCATTTGAATCCTCTCTAGATAGCAGAAAACATAAATTTTGAACAAACTAAAAAGCTGAGCATGTCAAAGCATGTATTCAAACTTTACCACTTCATCTGTCCAAATAGAAGCAAAAGAGAGATGTAGGATACATAAACAAACTTACAAGAACATGTAGAGAACACACCATCAACACTACAATCCACAAGAATCCACA
>APFE031298214.1:0-18723 GCA_000404065.3 Pinus taeda | reverse complement strand
TGGACCCACATTTAACCTTCCCAACTTTATGACCACTTCAAATGTGAATTCTTGGAACAATAACAACCATTGACAAATCCTGCCTTTCAACACTTGCTTGTTGACCATATATTTTAAAGTTGCATGGTCCGTGAAGAACTTGAATAGTGCTCCGAATAGATAGTGTTTGAATTTTTGTAGGGAGTAAACCATGGCCAATGCTTCTCTTTTTGTTGTTGTGTAGTTCTTCTCTGTTTTTGTCAGTTTCCTACTAGTGAAATAAACTGGGTGATCCATGTTTCTTTCCCCGTGTTGCACCAGTACTGCTCCTGATGCTATTCCTGATGCGTCAATATACATGAAATTGCTTATTCCAATATGGATATATATGAATAGGGGCGCTTACCAATTTTTTTTTTAATTTGTTTAGTGCTTCTTGACAGGCCTCCATTCACCTGAAGGCTTCCGTCTTCTTTAGCAGTTTCTCCATAGGAGCCGTAATTGAGGCATAATTTCAGATGAATTGACAGTAATATCCTGCATGGCCTAGTGTTGATCGCAGTTGCTTTACGTTATTTGGGGCTCCATATTTACAATTTCTGCAATCTTTGTGGGATCTACAAACACCCCATCTTTGCAAACATTATGGCCCAGTAAAGTTCCAAATGGAACTACAAAGATGCATTTCTTGAGATTGAAGGAGATTTGTGACTGTCTACACTGCTCAAACATGACCTATAGAAGACTGGTGTGTTTCTTTAGTAAATTGTACACCATCCAGTCGTCCATATATACTTATAAGAACTTGTGAATGTAATCTCTAAAGGTAGCTTTGACAATCGGTGAGAAAACAGCTAGTGCGTTCTTCAGACCGAATGACATTACATGATAGGTATAGGACCCCCATTCTGTGGTGAACATCATTTTCTTCTTATCTTCTTCCGCTATGCAAACCTGATGATAACCTGAAAATCCATCACTGGAGGAGTAGGATTCATTCCCCGCAACATTGTCCATAACCTCATCACTAAATAATGTTGGGAATGGATCATGTACACATGCATTGTTTAGGCTCCTTTAATCTACATAGACCCTGAATTCTATGGCATCTTTATTTTCTATATTACAATCGGGCTAATCCATTCTGCTTCGTCCATTGGGAATATGAGTCCAGCTTCTAACATTTTGTCAATTTCTTTCTTGACCCTCTCTTTTACTCTAGGGTTTAGCCTGTATGGTATGTGCTTCACTAGTCGTGCATCTGGTTTCAACATAATCTTCATCTCTCCGATATCCCATTTTTATTCCTTTTAGTTCAGCCACAGAGCCTAGAAATAAATCTTCGTATTCACACAACAGATAAAAATTTTCCTTATTTGTCTGCTCATCCCAATAATCTCCAATGGATGCCATCTTAGGTTTATTCTCTGAGCCAATATTATGCTTTCGCAACTCCACTAGGAGTAAATGTGTAGCGTCCGCTGAAGGTTTTTCTTAAATATCTCGTTCTCCTTCTGTTTCTTGAAACGTCAGGTGTCTAAGTGCCTCTAGATCCTCCTCCTCTAGATTCGCATTTACTTTTCCACAAGACATGAATTCTAGATACGTTGCTTCATAGAAATGTTGTAGGAATCTCTCATCAACGCAACCTTCCCATAGCTGTCTGGGAGTAAATATGATCCTTTTAATGGCATACAAGGTTTTAGTCAGGCGTCGATCACTATCTTTGAACGAGAAACTGGTGCTGAATTGGTTAGCCATAACATCCTAGTCTATTGTTTGTCTACGAATTTCCTCATGTATATACCATGCTTGTGGAAATGTACCCAAGGTATGTATGAATAAATGCACCCAGAGTTCCTTCGGTATTTTCTCCTGTTCCCATTTCTTTGTGCATTTTTCTAAATGTTTTCTGGGATTTGAATTTCCTCTATACTTCACCTTGTCATGCAGTCAGTCTCCTTCTTGTCTAAACCCCTCCCTCATGGCTCGCTTGATATTCTCCCATTAACACAAAGTGTTGTGATGCGCTCTCCACCACCTTGCTAGGGTGGCTTGTAACGCAATATCTAATAGCAGGACTTTGTGATATTCCCTATATGGTTTTGTCCACTTTATTCAGAAAAGTGTCCACTGATTCGATGCCATGAGAGGTTGGATAATTTCTTACCTTTGCCCTAATCCAGTTTACTCTGCATATCTTGGCGCAACATCTGGAATCAATCTTGTATCCTCCTTGTTGCCATGCATCCCAAGTGGCTTCTAAACTTTGTATTCTCCTCCAACTAACCGATCCTCCTGCTATGGGATTTACGTAGTCCTCTCTTGTCCTTGCAATTATTCTATACATCTAATCCAACATTCCCGACTCATCTCGATCATCCACAGGTTCGGTGAACCTTGGTCCTTGATATGGATCTAGTGGTTGTATTACCTACATCCCTTCTACTTCAAAGATCATCAACTCCTTCTTCAGGTCGATGATGGCGTAGTTCTCATATGCCCAGTTGAGACCAAGAAGTGATGAGTAAGGGTCCTTATCACCCATTATATCTATTACTTCAAATTCAGTATAGGTTTTTACCCCTGCCACATCCACTTCTATGTCTTCCAACCTACCAATGGGAAATATGTGATACTAGTTTTCCATCTGCAGTTGTATTGGTAATATTTAAGTTGTGGCTTCCCCAACGCTTCCCATGTTTTTTCTGGGCAGAATATTTACATCGGATCCCAGATCTAACATTGTATCTTTAATACGAAATCTTGCGACTTGAGCATCAATCTGGAATTCTCTACCGATTCTTTTCTTGTTCCAACGTACCCTTCTTGAGTGTCTTTCAGGCAGGTTTGTTGATATTGTTTCCCCTTTTTCTTCGTCTTCTGGCAACACTGCTTTCAGACTCCTACGTAACTCCTTTAACATCTATTCATTATCAACAATCTGCAAAAATAGCCTAAACCATTCTTCGATTGGTCGAGTGTTACCAGCTATGCCTGAGTCCTGTTTCTTGACTCCTTTTGTCTCTGTTAACCCATCAAACAACTTGGTTGCTTCCTGATAGTATTGTTTTTGTTGGGTGGGGTTGTATGACTGCTTTGGGGATGCCACCCAAACAATTGTAGGCTAGTCTACCATACCTCGATCATCTCCTGTCTTCTTACCTCCTCTGGTAACTATATTTATATTAGTTACTAGAAGCGTGTCAGCAGTTCGTGGTTTTGCATTGATCAAATTATCCCCCCTATGTCTGGTTCTCTCTTCCCATTTTGCAATCAACTCAGACAATCCTCTATGGCATCTACATTGACCCAACATTGTGAGCACCAAGGCCTTCTTGGGAGCGGACAATCTCTGGCGACATGTCCCTCTTGATCACAATTGTAGCACCTTACAGGACCTCTACCCACTGTTCTTCCTCCTCTCATACCTCCTCCTCGTCCCCCACGACCATATTCATTGATTTTGAATGTGGACTTGTCTAACCACTCTATTAAGGTGTGTGGTGCATCGTGGATGCACAAAATTCACAATAGTTATTGTTAGGTACGTTGGAATACTTTTGTAGTATTGGACATACTCACGACAAATGTCCATAGTTTCTACAAACTTCATAGTAGTCTTGCATGTTTCGACCAAGGAAATATCCTTGCGATCCCACCAACTCTTGCTGTTGGCGGGGACCTTGATGATCATGTAATTCCCACCGAACTATTTGTGCCTCTCAACCTTTGGCATTCAGTCGCCACATGGCCTTCCACTAGGTAGTGGGTACACCATACATTGGGTCTCACCAGTCGAATTGGTTGTAGGTATTTTAATTTCTCTGTCAGAATGGAAATTTGATTTTGGAGGCCCATAATCGATGGGTCTTGCGATCCCATACCTCCTCGATACCCATGTAGGTACCCTTCCATGGATTTTATTTGCGATGCTTGCTCTAGGGCATCTTGGAGATTTCCAATCTTTTGTTGTGTCAACGGTGTTCTTGTAAAGGGTAGGAGCGCTTTAATGAACCAATCCCTCTGATGATTGGGATTTGTGGTATAACTTAGCTTGCCAATAGCATCTTTAAACCTCTACATCAATTCCCAAGCAATTTCTCTTTTTTTCTTGATCTCCCATAATTCAGACAATCCTTGTTGATCTGTTTGTGGTACCTTGAATTCTTGAACGAAGCCTCTCTTAATGTCATCCACTAAAGGATTTTGGTTCTGTTTTACCCATTTGATAAACCACCTTAGAGCTCTTTCTCTTAGTGTGATCTGGAACTCAATCAATTTTACATTATCTGGTGTTTGGCGTGCTCTTCATATAGCTTCACACAGATACCAATGTTGTTCTACGTTTTCATTCCCCCTACCAGCAAACTCAGGATATCTAGTAAAGGACCCTGCCATGTTGATTCGAGTGTACGCTAAGAGAACAAATCCTTGGTTTCTGGGTTGCTGAGATCCTTGTAACCCTAGATTAATAAAAATGCTAGGCCCACTGCCATTAGATGTATTAAAAATCACCTTATATTTTTCATGCACACTATGTACTTGTATTAATTTAATCAACTTAGCAACAATTTTGTCAGGGTTTTTGTAAAGCACCAGGGGAAGGTCAGGGTGAACACTACCTGAACTTTGGGGATTCTGCTGCTGAACTTTATCTAACGTATCATCCTCGATAAACAATCTTCTCGTCGCATCGCACATCTCACCTTCTGTCTCCTCTTCGTAATTGTCGTGAGTGCTTCCTTCTGGCATCTTACCCACAACCTGTGAGGGAGAGTCCCTATCATTCCCCTAGCTCCTATCTGGCTAGTCGATAACCCTCTCTTTTTCTGCATCTTTCTCCATCTCCTTTCCCTCTTTCAGAATCCTTGACACCACTCCTGCTTGGTGGGGTCCCATACGTCTCTTCTTCAGCGCTTGTACTACTCTTTCTTACCACTTTTTTGCTAGTAGCACTCTCCTTTGTGCCTTGATATCTCTATCTCTCTGCAATCCTTCTATATCCATTCCTTCAGCAGCATCTAATTTTCCCCAAACAGTAGCATTCTCCCCTTAAGCCCTTCCCCGAGTACTGGGTTTTTATGCTACCATATTTTGTCTGGGTAAAGGTAACAATCCTTCTTCCACCATCAACATCTTAATCCACAAAGGCACTTCATTCACTAGTTTCCCTCTCTATCCCGATTTGAACATTGTGTCTGCCTTTGAGAAGGACTGATAGTTCTCTGCTGCGAATTCAACTATGTACCCTTCTATAGTAATTTGTATCTAGAAATCTACTACTCTAGTCAACTCATTATCCAAAAGTTGAAGTGTTACATGGTCTGCATGAACCTCGTCACGACGAGCTGGCGTAGTTCCTTCTGGCTGACTCTTTACTTTTAGCCTCATCTAGTTATACAAGTCTTCCAGAAACTTACACCAGAAGATCTCGTATTGATCACTCGTAGTCTCTGAGTACAAAATCTCTTTGCTTACCTTAGCAATAGGTTGGCTTTGACACGTAGCCTTCTTTTATACAAACCGATCTACTCAGTTATCCCACTAGTCCCGAATCTCCTTCTTAAATATCCTTGATACCATATTCCAAACCAGTTCTTGTGATTTCAGGTCCCGATAATGGAACCATTTGTCGGCACAAAAATTTCATTAGGGAAAGAC
Source organism: Pinus taeda (assembly GCA_000404065.3). NCBI lineage: Eukaryota > Viridiplantae > Streptophyta > Pinopsida > Pinales > Pinaceae > Pinus > Pinus taeda. Next base: position 13,080 of record APFE031298214.1, on the reverse strand, counting down.
CCTGGGTTAAGGAACAAGGGGCCAAAAAGGGTCTGTTGTAGTCTAGGACAATGCCGACATTTTCACCCTACCCCAAAGGATAAGGAGTCTCACCCGAGGCTTGCCGCGATTTAAACTAAGATGACTTTAGAAGGATATCAAGGATAACCCATATATTACTCCCTATATGTCTTAGAACATGCATTCATCATAACATTAGATCATTATAGTTATCAGATTCATACAAGGAAAGACCAAATATATAAAAAAAAATGAGTAAGCCCATAAATCATCGCAATACACACACAAGATGCCATACAACTGGTTCATTTACTCATTTATATTAACCCAATAGAAGATTCATTACAGCATACATTCGACATAAAGCCGTGATCAGATACATGAAATAACATGGCCAAATAATTCCTTAGATCTCATACCAAGCCCTGCTCTAACCTCTCTGGCACTGCTCCTGTCCTCGAATCCTATTCTTCTATGCCTTCTGACTCCTAACAGATACCAACCATTTCTTCATGTTGTCTTCTCCTTTTAGCTAGTCCTCCGCTGCTCGAACTGCCAGTTTTGTTCGGCTGTCATTCCCCTCGGCTACTTCCCGTCCTCCTCCTTGTTCACACGACCTTTTTTGCTTACTCCTGACACCTTGCCACAACTTCCCTTCGACTGCATGGTCTTGCTTTCTTTCCCAACTGTCTTCTCCGCAGCTTGACCGTTACTCCTGCCACCTGTTTTTCCCTCTCCATACCTTCAAAACTTTCAAATTAAAAATGAAGGCCACAAAAAGAGGGACTCAGTGATTGTGCAGTGTGTAGTTCTAGCAGCCAGGGGAAAAGCTTGAGCTCTAAGACTACGTAATGCGTAGCTCAGGCAGGTCATAGGGACAACACTGCACAATTTCTGGAGATAGTGGGACAGGCTGAGGGAATGGACATTGGGAGATATATATGCATATTTTTGGGAGTCAATGGAGATTGGTCTACAACGGAGTTCAAGGGCTTAGGGGATCAACTTGAGGCTTGAGGATGAAAAGTGTGTAGTTTAAGCCGAGATGGCGACATGACTACGTAATTTTGGAGGTACAGGTTGGGGCTTGGGCACAAAAACAGCAGTGCAACAGTACTGGGAGGTAGTAACTTCGCATTGTGTAGTGCCAAGCATCAAGTTCATAGGTAGAGGATTGAGATTACACAATGTGCAACTCAGGAGAGGCTCAGTGAAGCTAGGTTTCTCAGTCAGAATGTTTTCCCGAAAGTGGCTAAGTGTGTGATCGATGAGATAGGTGATTAACTGCGATGAACCTTGATTGTGATCACACACTTAGACTATTTTAATGATATGAAAACATAGATCATCTGAACATATGAACAAATTATTTCCCTTCATGCGACAACTATACGACAAGGTACAACAAGTGTGACACTTAAGATAGACTTTGGGACGACCGTGACTACACTTGTGCGCCAATGCTCATAACTTTGTGCATGAGTATAAAAAATGTTTACATAGTTAGAACAACTCATATACATAAATAAAAACCTTTCAAACCATCATAATAGGCTTGTATACATCGCGCGACAACCAAACATGCCAAAAGACAACAATTTACCCAAAATACAAAAGGGAACAAAACACTTCGAGAAATCTCACAAAATAAGCTTTGATGTTTCTGACAACAATGTACAAGACCAAGGAAGGCTCTGAAATTGAGTGTAAGCCAAAATTTTGGAGGGTGTTGCAACAACTACAACACTCTTCTACCCTATATGTTTCATCTCTTTCGTATTATCTTTCAAAATTTTCATGTCCACTTCATTTTATTCTTAAAAATATGTGAAATTAACCTTCTTCAACACATATTATCAAAGTCCTCAAGTTGACTCCCATGTTTGGAAACTTATTTCCCTAAGATTTCAATTTCTTCATGGGTCATGTATGAGCTTTTTGGATGTTTTTCTACTATATATTTTTTTACACTACCCCTTTCCATGTGGGCAAAATATAATCTTTACATAAAATTATTCTTTAAGTTATCATTTTTGCACTTTTTGGATTGCCTCTAAATGATCTCAAAATAAAAATAGCCTGATATGTCATCTCTTCCATTCCATAAGCCTCACTAAATTCTAATGTGTCAAGAAAAAAGTTGTTATAAATTTCCCCAAACTTGTTGATTTTGGCACCTTTCAAGAGATCAAACTTGTATGTTATGCCATGCATCTAATTTTGTAAATTAGACTCTTAAATTTGGATATGGAATACTTTGTTTTATCTTGTTTCCAATTTCACAAGGGTCACTCAATTTGGATCTCTTTAGATTCATATATAACTATTTTATGGAGAAATCCTATTTGAGACTAGTTTTAGGGCTAGTCGAAACCTTAACTTGCACAACTTTTAACTCCAAAAGTATAGTGAACCAAAATAGTAAATTTTGACCTAATATAATTATCTATGTTAGATCTACGCCCTAAAGCTAGAAAGATATCTCATTTGAAGGAGTTAAACAAAGGACTATCTCTTTTGAAACCATATATTACGTACCAGGTACCCAAATAGCATAAAAATAGAAATATTAAATAATTCCACATCTTAAGAATGATATAAAATTAACAAATAATAATCCCCTTTTGAGGGGGTATCCTCTTTTTACAATATATCAAATGCACACGACAATATGTTCATTTTAATGAATGCCCCGTATTTACAAATACAAGATAAATAGGGCATGATGTATTCTACACTCTAGGCTGACCTAACTATTTCAATGTAACAACCCTAGTAAAAATTCATGTAAAAGAAATATTATATCTATATTCTATATATATATATATTTATATATATATATATATATAAATATTTATATATATTTTTTATATTATTATTATATATATAGGCAAAGGATATTGGAAAAGGAAAAGACAAAGGCATTGAAAAGGAAAATTAGCATGAATTGGAATTTATTTATGAAAATAAAGGAAGTTAGGAGAAAAGGAAGGTGAAAGGTCACAAGTTGCATGTGAGGAGGAAAATGAATAAAATAGAGGCCTCGTTATTAAAAATGCTTTTGAGGATCAATTCATAGAATTTTGTCAATTCAATTTTGGATCTCTCTCTCTCTCTCTCACTCTTGGACACTTAGATCATTCTTTGAGCACTCTAGCATTGGATCAAGGAAAGAAAAGGAATGACCAAGAAGGAAAAAGAAAGCAAAGAAGAGAAGGATCATGTAGCTACAACAGAATTATTTGCAGGTATTGATTTGCATGTGTGATTTCCTTGCTATTTTTGGCATGCCTGGATATGCATGTGTGGTCTTGGTTCTCTTGCTGTCATTGGCATGGGTTTTTCTAGGTATGGCAATGTTCTTCAGCCTTGCATTTCCATTTTCGGATAGCCTTGGTGTGATAGGGTTCTCATGTTTTGGTCGAGTTGGATTTTCGAATGGATTTGAAACTGAGTGAGGTTGATCTATAAAAGGAAGAACACATGGCCTAGTGATACTTGAACTAGTTGAGGATTTTGATAAAGCCTTGGCCCACTAACCCCTGAACCAGACTGTGGGTTGCGGTAAAGCCAGATTTTTTATTGCCTCGGTGGGCCTAGGAATCCTTGGACAATGAATAACAGGATATACGACAAAGTCTGGAGAGTGGAGTCTCTATTATGGCCTAGTGATCCCTAAATCGGACTGTGGATTGCTTTAAAGCCTAGAGACTAGGAAACAATGAAATTCCTCATGGTGTAGGTGGAGAAATTTGGTGGCATCCATGCTTGTTTAGGGCCTAGTGATCTAGTGTGGATTGTAGTAAAGCCTGGTTCTATTGATGAGGGTGAGGTGGTGTAGCCTCGAGAAGCCCTAGTTGAGTTTTGGTTACGAGTCCCACATTCATGCTTAGAATATGGCATGGGGGTGGTTGGCTGAAAGAAATATTTGGTTCAACCAATCTATGGTTGGGTGGTAAGTGGAAGTCCCAAACCTGGTTGGCTTATGAATTCATTAATAAAAGTTCCTTCTCCTTCATATTTCATGTGTAAATGTACTAGTTCATATGTTGTATTTAGGGCTATTGTATCCTTGTTATTTCTGTTGGTTATATGCTAATTATGAGCATGTTTTATGACAATGATAATGTATGGATCTCTTCATGTTTTGGTTGATAAATGAATGAACAATAAATATATGACCTAATAGATGATAATGCACATAATGTGATAAGGCATCAATGCTTCCTTACAAATCTCAAATTAGTATGAGACCCCTATGCTCATATCTGTTATTATGGCCTATAGATTACATGTTCATAATGTGTTTGATGAAATTTCTGTCATGGTTAGGCTTGGTTAGATTAAGTACTTGATCAAGTTTTGTGTTAGAGGCTTTGTCTTGGTGTCATTTATTGTCTTGGAAAGTCTCATCAAGTTCCGGGCAGTGTTTTGGAGACTATGCCTGAAAAATTGGCTTAAATCTCCCAATCTCTAGCACAGAACTAACTGAAAACGATTGCAATCTCTCCCTTACATGCAATGTGGGAGCGATTTGACGGTCCCAGTCTCATGCATTCCCATGCCATGGGAGCGACTAGGGGTTTAATTCATTGAAAGGCTAGGTTAACATAGGTTTTGGGCACTTGGAGTGGATTAGCTCTCAGGGGTCGTGTAGGAACTGAGGGAGGTCTGTGAAGTTTTGGTTTTTCGGTTCCGCTTCATTAACTAAACTTAAACAGTTGAATCATATCATAGTGACTCTTCGTCACATGTTTACCCCAATGGACTTGTTACCTTTGGTAAATGTGGGAGGAGGGAGTTACATTCCATATAATAATAACGAATAAATTTAGGACCCTAACCTATATTTTGACCCAAAAAAATGAGTCAACAAGTTTCTTTAGGGTAAAATATTACGACCATGTTTTTTGTAAGATTTTATTTTGTGTATTCTTGTGGTTGATTTCATTGATATAAAATAATTAAGCTTATGCATTTCAAAATAGTAGAGTATAACCTCTCTTTATTTTCAATATCTTTCTTTGTATAAGAATTCGATCATGAAGATCTATTGTGCTGAGTTGTCTATTGGAATATCCATAATAATTATGAAAGTTTTCATTAGGTTTTTTGTGGGATCTAGAGATCAACATAAGAAAGGTGAGGTGTTAGCCTTTATATCAACACCAACTTAAAAATAATAAAAAAAACGCAACTACTCTAAATATGTGGGTTGGATTAGAATTGAATAGAAAACTTATGACAACACTTATTTGGGTCAAGAGAATGTGTAGTTTGAAATAAATTTTTGATCATTAATATTTCATTGCCATGGTTCAAATCAATATAAGAAAAAAACATTGAACATAACAATTCAATGAAGAAATAAATGTACCAAAAAATTATATGATAATCAATCTTAATTATTTATCCACACCTTGAAGGATTCAATTTTTAAAGGGGAAATAAATAGATAACAGGAAGAAAACTCATTTTCGAAAGAGAAAATTAATGTCTTTTAAGAACAAATTACAAAAAAAAGGAATAATAATATCAATCACATAATAATAGTGTCTAACTTATTCCTTCCATGAATATTTCTACTTACAGTCGAGGGATCTTCTAAAAATGTCAAATTTGATCAAGCACCCCATATGTTATCTTGTTCAGTAAGGTAAAAAATGATTAACTTAAATACTTTTCATAACTATCTTGATTCTTATGGACATTCATTAGAATGTTGGGGTATGTTTTCACATACAACACCATTTGAACTTGAACCATTTCATAGTCATGGCTATGTCATCGTATTTTTTCAAATTTTATGTGTACCATCAATTCAATCAGTGTTGGTTGTTGTTAGTTGGTCTATGGTGTTCTCCTAGTTGGTTAATTATTTTTGTTACTTGTATACTAACAAATTTATTTAACATGCATGAGCCCGATCCTTTATTTCATCTATTGTTGACTTTTCTAGTAGTAGAATTGAAGTGTAATTCCTTTATGTCTTAAAGGTTATGATGTATTTTGTCCAATTTTTCATAATCCTTTTTAGTGAAAGTCAGTTTTTTGGCCCATGTATGCATGTATTTATCATTGCATCCTTTGTTTGACAGTGGAATATTTTTATAACATAAGAATAATGGATGTTATGCCTTGTTGACTACTTGTTTGAAAGCTCTCCCAACCATTAAACATTCATCCCAATATTCATTAGTGAACTATGTGACTTCCATATACCATTGCATAGTATTTACCCATTATAATGTACTAATCATATTTACATGGTAAAACCCCAATTGGGGAAACATCCACAAAAAGGTAATAACATCTTTATTATCTTAAAAAATATTCAATATTACAAAGAATATCTCCACAAATATTTCACCCCTTACAAAGATATGACTTTGATATTATGTTATTTATTTTATGAGACTCCCTAACCTTTATTATATGCCAAGAGATATGGAAAAGATACGACTTTGATATTTTGTTATTTGTTTCATGAGACTTCCTAACCTCTATTATATTCGAAGAGATATGGAAGAATTACATCCCAATAATACACATGGGATAATGTGATTTCACCTCTTTATATAATAAATTATTACAAGGGTATTTCCTCCATGATGACTGTGGTATGTACCTCTTTTACATAAAATTAGAGTTTCTTCTGACATAACCTAGACACTATTACCTTCCAAAGGGATACATTCCAACAATCCTCCTTAATATTACTAGGTATATGGAACACTTATGGATGAATATGGAATTACATCAACACTCCCCCTTGATGAAAACATCTTGCATTTTCATCAAATTTCAGTCATATAAGCCACCTCCATCAAGATGTGGTGAAGATATCCAAAAAATTTTGAACATTGTCGCAAGAAATGAGTAACACTTTTGAGGAAGTATGAACATTGTCACCAGTAAAGAGAAAAAATTCTAAGTATGAACAATGACACCATTAAAAAATCAACACCTATGAGGAATTATAAACAAATAACACTCTTGAATAAGTCTAAACACTGGCACCAATAACAAGCAATAATTTTGAAGAAGTATGAACACTATCACGAGTAAAAAATCAACAGTTCTTAGGAAGTCTGAACAAAAAACACTCCTAATAAGTATGAATACTATCACTAACAACAAACAATACTCCTGAATAAGTCTAAACATTGTCACCAGTAAGAAGGAAACACTTCTAAGGAAGTCTGAAAAAATAACACTCTTGAAGAAGTTTGAACACTGTCACCAACAACAAGCAATACTCCTAAAGAAGTCTGAGCACTGTTACTATTAATCATGATCAAACACAATAATATGCAAAAATATATCTCTCTATATTAGTGGATGATACACAATGATATGAAGTCCTTAAGCATCTATGAAATGCACTCCATGACTATTTATCACTCCAACCATAGTCTATCATGATAGTTAGCACTAGTCCACGATTCTTCCTTTCACGTCTTTGCTGCAAATATTTAAGGTCACAATTTCTATGTTTCCAAGAATTTTGATTCCTTGGTAAATTCCTCTGATTCTTATGAGGATGATGATATGGAATAGCTGTAGGATCATGTTCCAATTCAATAACACGAGTAGAATAATCTTGTACATCAATAATACTTCCAAAGAAGTTTGCAACAATATTGTCAATCATCTCATCAGGGTGATCATCATAGTTAATAGAGCGAAACTCTTCCAACAACCTAATTTAAACTCCTCTTGCAACAAATAACAATTGTAGAGATTCATCATGATCAGATGTAGGCAGTGAGGAAGGAGTAGTAGTATTATATCCATGACATGTGCTACATGTATGTATCTCAAGGGAAATAGGATTAGCAATGACCCATCCAATATTCCCAAGTCCACCTCTAGTATATCCCATCTTGCTCAATAGTTGGGAGAAAATACCTATAGTGTGATTTTCAAAGTTGGGAGAAAAAAACATAATTACTGTCCAATAAACCATATGATGAAATAAAAACATCAACATCAACGGTCTTATAATAAAATGGAATATAAGAAATGTCATTAATAGATGTATCTAGATGCTCAACATCATAGTCTTCTTCTCTACATTTTGTAGATGACTGGATTCCAAATCTGGTTATGTTTGTAGTCGGATTTGTATCTTTTGAATATTTGCTTCCTTTCCAGATAGTTGTATCAATAAGGAGTCATGATCTTCCTTTAAAGCTTGATACTGATTTTTTAAGCCTTATTGTTCTACCTACAACTAAGAAACAATAGATTGCAAGGTAAGAAATTCTCCATGAAGCATATCAACGACCTTCATCTCCAGGGAATAGGTAGTAACATCATCAATCTTGTCATATAGAAAGTATAAAATTTTCCACACAACAATTGGGTTATCTTCAACTATTATGTGAGCCTACATATTATCTTAGATAGTTTTCCCAATTAAATCTCTTTCCTATTTACAATGATCCTCCCATATAGTTAAATATTTGGCATCATTTGGTTTCTTGCTACGACACTGACTATGCAACAAAGGTTTTTACCGCTGAAAATATCCATTAGCTTCCTCTTCAAAACAAGGTAGTTAGTGCCAATAAAGTTAGGAATTTGAACAACATTTGAAGTCATGATGAATAAAACAATAAACTAATAATTCAAGGCAAATAAGTAAAGAGGATCCCAAAAACATATATTATGATACCCTTGCTTCCACCACCTGCAACAAAAATCATCACTACAACAATCACAAAGAAAGGTGTAAAGAAGTACTTGTTCAAAGGTCAATAACAAGTCTAGACAAGACTAATAGTGTTGGAAATAATACTGAGAGGGGGGGTGAATCAATATTATGAGATCAATAATTTAATTTCCAAAACTGATTTGTATACCCTACTTCAGCTTAGTGAACTAGCGTGTATACACAACTGTACTTAATGCAACCAGCGTATATGCAAAGATCTTTTGATTTACCCAAATTATCATGCATTGAAATTTAACCAGTATATCAGGAATTCATTAGACAATGCAGTAAAAACAAAATAAAGCATCACACATAAGCAACACACATGGACACCAAGATATAAGGTGGAAACCCAATGTGGGTGAAAACCACCTGCTGCTGTCGGCTCTGTCTTCTATTTAATAATAAGAAATTTTTGTTTACAATTTTTGTATTGGTGCAGTCTTATACCAGTACGCAAGCTTCTACCTGTAGAAGGCTACAACCTTCTCTCGTTCTCCAGCTTCTACTGGAAGGGAACTACAACCCCCTAGCTCTTGTACTAGCTGATATGTTTACTAGTACCTAGGTGCTGGCATATAGAAGGCTACAACCTTCTCTTTTCTTCCAGGGACCACATTTCATAAATTTTCAGTCTGGATCCATCAACAACATCATTCAATCATCAAATATATATCTGCATCAACCAATCTCCTTTTGAACCAACCACAATCGAATCGATTAATCACTTTGACAACCCATCAATCTGATCATTCTGAATGCTGTCACCAGAATACAGTAACCAAAACCCAGAACACTGCAATAGAAAACAGAAGCAACTAAAACATATTTTATAAGGTATACACTACTTCCATGTGTCGAACCTGCGTGCATTCGTGCTTTCCTCAAAGTGAACCAAGGTACAGATCTACAAATCAAATTTATGAAGTATATGTTGCTTTGATATGCAGAACCAGCATGTATATGCTACTTTTCTAAAGTGAACCTACGTACAGATCTATAAATGATGATTTAAACATAACAACTATTCCAGACTTCAGTCATACCTAGATCATCATATTTACATACTATAACATGCACGAGTTATTCAGATACATGATCAAACCACATAAAGATAATTCACTTCAAGCCTTAAGATCCTGATACATCATTAGATCTTATCCTTCATCAAATGCTAAGGTTCTTCCTTGGTTCAGATCAAGCACAACACCATAAGCCAATAACCTGCATATTAGATCTCATACTTCATCAGATATTCGATACTTGCACACCTTGGCCTAATGATCTTCTCCTCCTTTTATAGTTTGTAGGCCTTTCTTAATACCATTGACCAAAACCACTTAGGACCAATACCTTGGACCAAATACCTAGGGTCAATACCTTGGACCTGATACCTTGGACGAATACCATGGATCAAAATACCATGGACCAAATACTTCAGACCAAACATTTATTTTTTCCAAGGTATATGCGCTTTTCCTTTTGTGAAAGTGCGTGTGTACATATACGCGACTTGTATACAGTGAGCCTGCATGTATACGCAGCTTGGTCAGTGGTCTACTTGTGTATACCTCTCTTTCTTCATTCTGTGAACACTTATTTGTAATTCTTTGTTGTTTACCTACTATACTATGATCTTTCATCTGAGTGAGTTGCCTTTTGAACTGATTCCTTGAAGCTGCACTGCATTTCATCACATCTGTAAACACTACTGCCATGCATTTTGTCACATCTGATATCTCTTCTATAGATTCATCTAGTTCCCATATACACGAGAGTTGTTCTGCTACAAGAGGGTTGCCATCAAGTACAACACATACATCATAATGCCAAAATTATCTTAGATAGTTTTCCCATTTAAATCTCTTTCCTATTTACAATGATCCTCCCATATAGTTAAATATTTGGCATCATTTGGTTTCTTTCTACCACATTGACTATGCAGCAAAGGCTTTTACTCTTGAAAATATCCATTAGCTTCATCTTCAAAACAAGGTAGTTAGTGCCAATAAAGTTAGGAATTTGAACAACATCTGAAGTCATGATGAATAAAACAATAAACTAAGAATTGAAGGCAAGTAAGTAAAGAGGATCCCAAAAAAATATATTATGGTACCCTTGCTTCCACCACCTACAACAAAAATCATCACTACAACAATCACAAAAAAAGGTGTAAAGAAGTACTTGTTCAAAGGTCAATAATAAGTCTAGACAAGAATAATGGTGTTGGAAATAATACTGAGAGGGGGGGTGAATTAGTATTATCAGATCAATAATTTAATTTTCAAAACTGATTTGTATACACTACTTCAGCTTAGTGAACTAGCATGTATACACAACTGTACTTAATTCAACCAGCGTATATGTAGAGATCTTTTGATTTACCCAAATTATCATGCATTGAACTTTAACCAGTATATCAAGAATTCATTAGACAAAGCAGTAAAAACAAAATAAAGCATCACACATAAGCAACACACATGAACACCAAGATTTAAGGTGGAAACCCAATGTGGGTGAAACCAGCTGCTACTGTCGTCTCTATCTTCTTTTTAATAATAAGAAAATTTTGTTTACAATTTTTATATTGGTGCAATCTATACCAGTACGCAAGTCTTCCTGTAGGAAGGCTACAACCTTCTCTCGTTCTCTAGCTTTCTACTGGAAGGGAGATACAACCCCCTAGCTCTTGTACTAGCTGATATGTTTACTAGTACGTAGGTGGCGACCTACAAAAGGCTACAAACTCTCTTTTCTTCTAGGGACCATGTTTCATAAATTTTCAGACTGGATCCATCAACAACATCATTCAATCATCAAATATATATCTGCATCAACCAATCTCCTTTTGAACCAACCACAACCGAATCGATCAATCACTTTGACAACCCATCAATCTGATCATTCTGAATGTTGTCACCAGAATACAGTAACAAGAACCCAGAACACTACAACAGCAAACAGAAGCAACTAAAAAATATTTTATAAGGTACACGCTACTTTCGTGTGTCGAACCTGCGTGCATACGTGCTTTCTTCAAAGCGAACCAACGTACAGATCTACAAATCAAATTTATGATGTATACGTTGCTTTGATATGCAGAACCAACGTGTATACGCTACTTTTCTAAAGGGAACCTGCATACAGATCTGTAAATGATGATTTAAACATAACAACTATTCCAGACTTCAGTCATACCCAGATCATCATATTTACAGACTATAACATGCATCAGTTATTAAGATACATGATCAAACCACACAAAGATAATTCACTTCAAGCCTTAAGGTCCTGATACATCATTAGATCTTATCCTTCATCAATGCTAAGGTTCATCCTTGGTTCAGATCAAGCACAACACCATAAGCCAATAACCTGCATATTAGATCTCATACTTCATCGAATATTCGATACTTGCACACCTTGGCCTAATGATCTTCTCCTCCTTTCATAGTTTGTAGGCCTTTCTCAATACCATGGACCAAAACCACTTAGGACCAATACCTTGGACCAAATACCTAGGGTCAATACCTCAGAATTGATACCTTGGACCAATACCATGGACCAAATACTTCAGATCAAACATTTATTTTTTCCAAGGTATACATGCCTTTCCTTCTGTGAAAGTGCATGTGTACGTATACATGACTTGTATACAGTGAACCTGCATGTATACACAACTTGGTCAGTGGTGAACCTGCGTATACCTCTCTTTCTTCATTCTGTGAACACTGATTTGTAATTCTTTGTTGTTTACCTGCTATATTGTGATATTTCATTTAAGTGAGTTGCCTTATGAACTGATTCCTTGAAGCTGCCCTGCATTTCATCACATCTGTAAACACTACTGCCATGCATTTTGTCACATCTGATATCTTTTCTGTAGATTCATCTAGTTCTCATATACATGAGAGTTGTTCTGCTACAAGAGGGTTTCCATCAAGTACAACACATACATCATAATGCCAACATTATCTTAGATAGTTTTCCCAATTAAATCTCTTTCCTATTTACAATGATCCTCCCATATAGTTAAATATTTGGCATCATTTGGTTTCTTGCTACCACACTAACTATGCAGCAAAGGTTTTTACTCCTGAAAATATCCATTAGCTTCCTCTTCAAAACAAGGTAGTTAGTGCCAATAAAGTTAGGAATTTGAACAACATCTGAACTCATGATGAATAAAAAAATAAACTAAGAATTCAAGGCAAATAAGTAAAGAGGATCCCAAAAAAATATATTATGATACCCTTGCTTCCACCACTTGCAACAAAAATCGTCACTACAACAATCTCAAAGAAAGGTGTAAAGAAGTACTTGTTCAAAGGTCAATAATAAGTCTAGACAAGACTAATGGT